>NQII01005746.1:70395-148924 GCA_002778355.1 Clitarchus hookeri | reverse complement strand
TCCAGTATAGATAGTGTAACGGATCATACTGTGTTAAAATTAAAAAATTACAGGAACCATACCGAGCATTTCATCGACTAAGAACTAAGAAGACTGATTAAGAAGGCAAAGAATGAATATCCAGGAAGGGTGAAAGGGCAATGAAAGGAATGGAGAAAGTTGTATGGGTAAATTAGGAAGGATAAATGTGGGGAGGCAGGTATCCCAGTGTTAANCAATGAAAGGAATGGAGAAAGTTGTATGGGTAAATTAGGAAGGATAAATGTGGGGAGGCAGGTATCCCAGTGTTAAATAGTAAGGAGTGATAGAGAGTGCAACAACTGACAAGGAAGAAGCTAAGTTGCTGCAAACCCAGTACTTGCCAGTATTTGAGGAGCAAGATGTTTGGCAAAGAGAAAGTGAGGTGAAAAGTAGAATGTACAGGAAGTTCAAGATAAGGGAGAAGGATATAGTTATGGTTATAGGGGGATTGCAGAGTGGCAAGGCAGTAGATCCACACAGTATAGGGAATGGAGCCATAAAGTTTGGTGTGAAAGAACTGCGTAGGTATCTTGAAGTGTGGTTTAGTTGTAGGCAGTAGATGAGAGGAAGCAGGTGGATGTCTGCTTCATAGACTTGAGAAGGCCTTTGATAAGGTGCCCCATGTGATTTTGATTCAAGAAGTGGTTGAGCTACTGTATGATTAGTGGGTAGTGGATTGTATAATTAGCGACTTCCTGAGGTAGACGAAACAGAGGTTGAAGAGGGGGGAGTCCTTGTTGGAGCAAGGGAATAATTTGCAGGAGGACATAGAAAGAATAAGGAGGTGTACAGAAAGGAATAAAATGAAGATTAATGTGTGACCCCTAGGTACTGTCACCAGCACCCCATGTATGAAAGTGCCAACACCCTGACTGTCCCAAGTCCAATAACCACCAACAACTCAGCAGTTGGCAAATAGTAAGAAAAATATTAATTGAAATGCTTTCTCTTAAACAGGTCAAGACTCCTCATCCATCCAAAACCAGAATAAGTTAAAGGCATAGGAGAAAATCTGGGATACTTTGCCACAGGAACCCTTTTACACACCCAGTGAAACAAGAAAAGTTTCTTAATTTCATTTTATATAGTAGAAAATTTCTTATATGCAAATTTCAGATATATTGCACCTACAGTTTCATTTTTTTAAAACCCGTTCTTTTCCTTAATACAATTTTGGGCTTTAATTTATACAAAAAACAGTGGTATAAATAGTTATATAAAAGTTGCTCACACGAGCATAAACAAACCTTAAGGTGATTACATTTACAAGCCACATGGCTTCTTCCAAATATATTTATGGCATGTTGAATACTTTATACTTCACAAGAAAATGCACTTAACATAGGAAATCATGCCTATAAAATTTTTCATTATGAAAACCTAACACAAAATATGGAGCGCCAAATGCCCATATTAGCTTTGACCAGAAGGGTCCCTTAATACAATACTTATCTCAAATGCATGATAACACAGACGGGAGTCGAATACCTCGAGACGGCCCCCAGCCTGGCCATTTTCTACATCAGAATTTTACACCACCTCTCTACTGGGGAAGAAATATTGCAACATTGTGAATTTCATAATCAGTTGGCTTATGACATAATAGCCAATCTAAATTCTTTATTTAAATTGATGCATGCACATGGAACCAAAATCAGTATTTTCATTTTTTCTGGTCTTCGTTATTGTGTCTCTTGCAACTCGGCCGACGCTTGGGGAAAGGGACGAATCAAGGAGTAGCGACATCATGAATCACGTGATCACCCTTCCGGCAGCGCTAGTGGCGACACTCATTGCGCTCAGCAGTATGAATTTTGACGTGCACGAAGCCATCCTGCTGCCGGGTTGCGGTCCCTGCTGGACTGCAGGCCCATTTGTCGGCGTTTGGTGGTCGATTTTTCGGCAAGGATGGCGAACTTCACAAGCCCGCAGACTAAACCTCCAACTTTCTTTATGGGTAAAGGAACACCATAATGTCCCCTTTTCAGGCTGCACGTAATTATTTCCACCGGGATACGGAAATTTTTTGGTCGTGGCTTGTAAGGTGCTTAAGGGACACGCCCAGGCCCCTCATTCTCCGCCCCTTGAAGATGAGGTGCTTTCAGGAGAAAAGAAGGCCAGTGTCTTGGTTCACCGGAGATCCGTCAGGATGGCCAGTCCTGGCGAATCCCCAGATGATCTCTCAGCTGAACCACCAATCCAACAACACCAAAGGTCCCGTGTAAATGGTTCTCCAGCCAGGATCCACTCTGCCAAAACAAACAATAGAGAAACTCACATGATCTCCGTATTCAGAATTATCAGCCTGATAATCTGAAGTTATGTTAGCTCCAAAAACAAATAATTTTTCCTCCATTTCGGCATAAAAATTCTCACTCCCGTTGTCCTACTCCTAACCCCTTTCCTTCCCTTTGTCTGGTTTAACATTTCCTTATAGTTTAATAAAACACTTAAAACACTCTTACCTCTAAATGAAGGTGAAATAACAACACATACGAAGATGAGTGTGATGTATCCGACTCCCGCCCTTAAACATTGACCACATTTACACAAAAAATAAAATTTTAATTGAAATATTTTGGCTTTGTTTTTCTTGTGGAAATTCTGGACATCATCTAGTAACACAGTAATTTGAGACAAAAACCTCTGTATAATAAATGATCCCACATACTTGGGAGCTAACTTTGCACACAAATTTGCTGCTTTAGAGCTAAGATAATGAGCTTCGAGAAGTACTTTATCACCAACCTTAAATGAACCATCAACAACTTGCTGATTATACTTCCTAGCCAATTTCTGGTGATATTTATGAAAATTATTTTGTAGCTTCATTCCATATCTCATATAAATCTTTGTAGTCCACAAAATTCCAACAAAATTAATGTAGTCCTCACATATGAATTAAGGGATGAAAAAAAAATGTGTATAACATGAGAAAATCAAGCCAGCAAAATTACTCTGTAACCTCTTAGAAAGATAGGCATGTGATCTTTGAATGATTCTTGCATGGGGAGTGAGTATTGAACCCATTAATTTGGACAAATGCTATTGCAACACTTCGCTGCAGTTTATAGAGAACCCATGACACAACATAAACATTTACAAAATAAAGAGCCAGTATTTTTCATTTAATCACTTGTGTTGCATGAGTCATCCAAAAGTCAAACATTCTTGTGATGGGTGTCTAATTTCCACTTTATATTCTGTAGCCTTTATATTTGGGAACTGTACAAGGGTTTGGAAGAACTTTTATACTTATTATGCAAATAAGTGTGGTAAGTGTGAAGACCAGTGTTTCTTCATCATAATTTTGCTATATTTTACTTCTAGTACACCTCCCAAGTTGCAAATACATGGCCATGTTAAATGAGGGTATGTTGTTGGTGTACAAAAAATTTAGAAGTTCCAGAATTACATAGGCTATGTTATTGTTCCTGAGTGACATATCTTATTGTGTACGTAAACTGGAGTTGAGCGTGTCAAAAACATGTTTTCTTTTCATGTAATTACATTTATCGCAATGGAATTGTGTGTTTGCAATTCCTCGTGTTTTGTGAAGAAAGTTTGCAGAGGTGAGGTAGTAAAAGTTACCTGTCACTGATTACGCAAACCACCATGTTGTGGCCAGGTGCCATGAACAAAAGTGAAACAGTGTATTGTATCAGAATTTACTATTAACGTGGAAAATTTCAGCACAGGTAACTTCTGTATCAAAGGAGGTAGTGCGATACACAGTGAGGAGTATTTTTGCATTAGCTTAACTTAACTGAGAGAAGAATTGGGATTTACGAATGGAGAGGGGAACACACTGGTGTATTGGGGGATTCGAGTCAGCTATGCAGAGGGTGTTACCTGGACGCTTACCAATTAGCATATCATCAGGTACCTACCAGAATTCATGTTTCACTGCGAAACCATGCATGCGTACCACTTCCTCTCTAATGCTAAAAAGTTGTGTGCGCTACCAACACAGGTGAGTACACAAACCTGTGATTTCATGCAAAATTTGCATCACTGTGCTNCAAAAAGTTGTGTGCGCTACCAACACAGGTGAGTACACAAACCTGTGATTTCATGCAAAATTTGCATCACTGTGCTTGCCGAAGCACGAGTAATAGCGAGCGCACTGGGTCACGCCAATTTACCTGCTCTGTATCCCCCACCCCCCTTTGTTTCATGCATTCTCATGTACGAAAGCAAGTAAATTGGTGCAGCACACCACCCTCGCTATGGCTCGCGCTCCGGTAAGTAGAGTGATGCAGATTTTGTGTGGAAATGCTACCATTCTGAGCACTGCTAAAGAATGGCTGGCCTTTACACCGTAACTGTTAATTCTTTCGTAGTAAAAACTGTTTTTCAGCACATTCTGCTCGTTAAGTCTACAACACAGGGAAAATCACAAACATTGTCAAACACAAACAAGTATGTAACAGTACGAATGGTCATTTCTTGCAGTCAAAAAAGTTAACAATTTTCACAGCAGGGAACTGTGTAAANAAGTATGTAACAGTACGAATGGTCATTTCTTGCAGTCAAAAAAGTTAACAATTTTCACAGCAGGGAACTGTGTAAATCTAGGATATTTTGTAATTGCATACAAAGAATTGAAGTGTTGCTAAAGTTAATTAATTCATTTATTTATTTACTTAGTATCAAATTGCTCCAGCAATCCCCTGGTGAGCAGGAGCCCTGGGATATAGCATTAGTAAAAAATGTTACAAAACAAACACATACCCGCACAAAAAATTTGCAAATATTTCTGGTGGCTGTTTTTGGGGTCTGAAAACTTTGATAGCTTGAGAAGAAGGTGCCCACTGAATGATACTGTATGACATAACAGCATGAAAATATGAAAGATAAATTTGTTTAAGGGGGGGATGTCTTTAGAAGATATGATAAATTATGTGAAGCGAAACACTGCACTTAGTTTTGGGACTATGTTATCATTGTATTTCCATAAAGATGACTGTCAATATGTAAGCAAAAAATTTTGTATGCTGGCTTTCTTTCATAGTTTTTATATTTTATTAAATGGTCATAGTCCTGTTGTTTTTGTGTGAGGAATTTCATTAACACTGTTTTATCCAAATTTAAAGAAAGATTATTCGCTGTAAACCATTTATCTAGTTTTGAATAGTCTCATTTAATTTTATCATAAGTGCTGTCAGATTCTCATCTTTACATAAAAACGTAGTAGATATCGTCCGCAAAGAATAGAATGTTGGAAGACAGATAATTTATATGTAGCTTATTAAAAATAAATAAATATAATATATTTCCAAGGATGGAACCTTGGGGAACAATGTTTGATTACCCCTTTTTTTTTTAGAGACTTTTATTTATACCTTTTAAATTTATTGCAACCTGGTGATATCTATGAGACAGGTAAGATGTAAACCATGAAAGGTACATGCTGCCTCGGAGGGAATTCAGTTTAGTGAAAAGCAGTTGTATTTATTTTACTGCCGGCCGCTTCACAGCCGTATAACTGTTTTGGGTCTTCTACCCACTGCGTCACCGCAACCTCCTGACAGCGTCTCAACTTGTGTGTGTCTGGCATGTGAGATGGCCATTCAACAATCTCACTCAACGTTTAGTGGTGTATGAAAGGGCCAACACTCTTGTTAGGTAGGCATAACAGGATTATTGCATCATTACAATGATGTCGCCTCATTGGGGGTTGAACTGAGGAGAGCCACTCACCCTGGATGAGTCTCTCGTACTCGGGCACCCTTCATAACTCTACAAATACAGTAGAAAGTTGATTATCCAGACTAATAGGAACCAAAGGTAATTCAGATAATCGAAAATCCGGATAACGGAAATATGTTTTTTAAAATGAAGATACAAGAATTTGTTTAAAAAAATAGTTTTCATACAACATAAAATTTATTACATATGCATTGAACATAGTAAGTTTATCAAAAACTGAAGCTGTACATAAAAAGAAAATTTTGTTAACAAGTAACCGTTCCCTCTCGGACGTATTTACTGTGAACAACACGTGAAAGGGCACATCACAAGAGGCCGACAAGTGCTTGTCTCTCCTCCACAGGTAAGGAAAACACTGTGACAAAAGAGACTTTCGTGTTTTTTTCTATTCTCTTAATTTTTGAAACGAGTTCGGATAACTGGTTGTCTGTATAACTGTCGTTTTGATAATCAATTTACTGCTGTATTTTAAAACCTGGTATCTTACGTTAAACCTCCCTTCTCCCTGCTTCTGAGACCACGACATCTAGTCACTGTGCATAATTTCTTATTCTGTGGTGGTAACATAAATTTAGTGTTATACTTGGCATCTTGTCTACATCTTAATTGTGATATTGCATTTGACACTGATTCTGTATTGTTTTGAGTATAACTTGTGTGAAGTAGAGTAAATATTTATATTGAGTAAATACGTATAGGTAACACACCTGTGCAGGTCAATGAAAACTGATCCTGGCTCACAAGGCCTGCAAGTGGCCGTAGCTGCAAAAAAAAAAAAGAAGCCAAAATGGCGCAAACAAAATCATATTACACAAAATAAAAATGCCTGTGAGTCGACGTAGGGATGCCGTGAACACGGAGGGTGACACAAAGACAAAGTTCAGGTTACTAACGTTAAACGACTATGGTACACAAATTATCAGAACAAAAGTTGATCACCCTTCGTGATGCGATTCGTGTGCAGCACATACGGCTAGCTGGATCCGACCAACTGGGTGACACTTTGACTGGAACAATCCATTTAAAACAAGCACTGAAAATAATCCCACGTAATGCACTGACTTGCTACACCTGTTAACACTTGTTAATTGTAACACATTGTACGATAGGTAGTCTGCTCATTAATTAAGATGCTAATTAGAAATTCACATGGCAGTAATATAAAGCGCTATAAATACATGGTGCCTGAAGTGTTGATTTTAACATTTGTCTGTACTATGTATGATTTAATAAAACATTTTCTGATGTAATTACGGAGTTTTTTCTACGTGACAAAGAGACATTGCACTGACTAGTGCAATCTGTTAGTGAATGGGTCACAGGACATGTTCATGCATGAATGTTTCTGTCTAGCATGCATGAATCTAGGGTACGAACATACTAGCAGTAGATAAAAGATTACTGTAATATGAGTTTCTAAAAGTTGAATAACACAATATCAAAATGCTCTAATCCCTTGTATTCATTTTACTGCAAACAGTTATAGAACTTGATAGAGAGATCCTCTGACTATAACAACAAATACCAAAGTACACAAATAGAGAATGCTGAGTCACCCGTAAAACGATGTAGTAGTTCCCTATGGGAAAAAAAAACATTATGAAAGTGGGATAAAAACAGTTTTGTGTTCTGTTTTTAAATTGTTTCTTAATTNCCCTATGGGAAAAAAAAACATTATGAAAGTGGGATAAAAACAGTTTTGTGTTCTGTTTTTAAATTGTTTCTTAATTGTCCATACTGATAGAATAATGTTCACGTATGATTGCTCATCCTGTTATATATGAGTTTGTGTCTGAATAGTATCNTTGTCCATACTGATAGAATAATGTTCACGTATGATTGCTCATCCTGTTATATATGAGTTTGTGTCTGAATAGTATCCATAATGATTTTAAGACTGTTCTCAAACTGTAAGTTTGTTCAATACTGTTCATACTTTCAGAATATAATGTTCAGTCGTTATCAACTTGACGAAACATACATTTATGTCAAAAATTATGTTTAAAATTGTTGGTGTGAGATCAGCACTTCTCTGTATGCTCTAAATTATAATGGTATATCAGCTCTTAATTAAAAAAATATGTAGGCCAATATTACAATATTATTTTTTGAAACTACTTGGATGCTGTAGATTCAACTTTTACAAATTGTTAGGCAATATCCTTCCTTTTCCACACTTTTTTTTTTTTTNGTGCTGTGTTTGGTAGATAAAACTGAATTTTCCATAACCATCATAGGTCTACCACTAGCCATGCACTCCCTAAAATCTTGAACTTAAGTGAATACTCAAATTTCACATTTACTTTTATAATAATATTTTGTTAATATGTTTTAATTATGATTATGGACATGGTTAGCAAATCCTACTAGTAATTTCGAGTCATTAATTGAAAATAACATGTAAATGATGCATCAGATAAGAAACCAGTTGGTGCAATGTTTCCACAGTATTTGATTGAAAAAATTGGTTTTTCATTTGAGGACCAAAGAAAATGGTGAAAATCCACATTTCATAGTTTTAACAATTAGATTTAATATTGCAATAATTAACCATGGCATTTTGCATTTTACGAATTGCTGACTATAGAGGTCCCCGCCTCTTGACGCGCAGTGTCACGTGATTGCAATGTGTGTGACACACAGCATGCTCACTGAACGCTGCCATACAGTCATTAAGTAAATTGGTAACTTCTTACCTGATTTGGATTGAGTAATAGTATCACATAGAGCTTTTAAGCGTAGTAATATTTCATTGTATTATAATTTTGTCCATGTCTATATAATCAAAACTATTTACACTGCAAAATAAACATTTGCCTGGTCAATCACAACATGTGAAAGTTGCATTTTGTCTTATATGCAGGTATGTTTATACACCTCAGGATTTGCATTATAGAACAGTGCCAAGTTGCGGTGGATTTTGCCATGAATAAATAATTGCAGTTCCGAAGGTTTTGTATTACTTTCTCAAATAAAAGTAAAACTTTTACACAAAAATTCTTGTAAATGTTATGCAAAAAATACATGCACAGATGAAATGTACATTTACACAACATGCGGATATATTCTTTAATGTATGTAAAAAAACATCTGACCAACACCTGATCGTCCTATTACTCCGGATCCCATATTCCTCTTAAGTTTATTGGAAAGTTACAGTGGTGGTGTAGTGATCGGACTACTCGCCTCCCTCCAAGGCGAACCGGGTTTGATTTCCAGCGGGGTCACTTCCCGGTTTTGGCACGTGGGAATTGTGCCTGCCAGCGGGTTTTCTCTGGGATTTCCTGTTTCCCCTGCCCTTGCATTCTGGCAATGCTTCATTCTCATCGGCTGTCAAGACCACAGTGTTAAGAGCTGCCCAAATCTCTCCACTCCAGTGCATGAACTTTTGTATGAGGAAGACTAAATATACATGTGGTAAATTTTCTGTTCGGTGTCTTAGGTTTTAGAATAAATAACTAATCTTTTTGTGTAACATCAGTAATTTTTATATGCGTTTCTAAAAATTTCCCTTATTATTCAAGGTTGTCAAATAAGAACAGAAAAAATATTAGTTTCTTTTTGCCATGAGTTTTCTGTGTTATTTTGAGTATTTTCATTTCTGGAAACCATTTTGTTACAGTGAAGAATTTGCCAGTTGTGTGAATCTACTTAACTAAAGGTCAGTGNTTTTTTTTTTTTGTGCTGTGTTTGGTAGATAAAACTGAATTTTCCATAACCATCGTAGGTCTGCCACTAGCCATGCACTCCCTAAAATCTTGAACTTAAGTGAATACCCAAATTTCACATTTACTTTTATAATAATATTTTGTTAATATGTTTTAGTTATGATTATGGACATGGTTAGCAAATCCTACTAGTAATTTCGAGTCATTAATTGAAAATAACATGCAAATTATGCATCAGATAAGAAACCTGTTGGTGCAATTTTTCCTCAGTATTTGATTGAAAAATTTTGTTTTTCATTTGAGGACAAAAGTAAATATTTTGGTGAAAATCCACATTTCATAGTTTTAACAATTATATATAATATTGCAATATTTAACCATGGCATTTTGCATTTTGTGAATTGCTGATTAGACGTCACAGTGTTTTCAATTGATTGCGATGTGTGTGACACACAGCATGCTCACTGAACGCTGCCATACAGTCAATACATAAATTGGTATCTTCTTATCCAATTTGGATTGAGGAATAGTATAACATAGAGCTTTTAAACGTAGTAATATTTCATTGTATTATAATTTTGTCCATGTCTACATAATCAAAACTATTTACACTGCAAAATAAACATTTGCCTGGTCAATCACAACATGTGAAAGTTGCATTTTGTCTTATATGCAGGTATGTTTATACACCTCAGGATTTGCATTATAGAACAGTGCCAAGTTGCGGTGGATTTTGCCATGAATAAATAATTGCAGTTCCGAAGGTTTCGTATTACTTTCTCAAATAAAAGTAAAACTTTTACACAAAAATACTTGTAAATGTTATGCAAAAAATACATGCACAGATGAAATGTACATTTACACAACATGCAGATATTTACTTTAATGTTTGTAAAAAAACATCTGACCAACACCACTAGCAGGATAATGAGGCCTAGGGTATAAGGAGAATTCAAAATTGGAAAGTTACAGTGGTGGTGTATCATTACATGGACTGGGGCCGCGGTGGTGTAGTGATCGGACTACTCTCCTCCCTCCAAGGCGAACCGGGTTTGATTCCCAGCGGGGTCACTCCCGGGTTTTGGCACGTGGGAATTGTGCTGGCCAGCTGGTTTTCCTGTTTCCCCTGCCCTTGCATTCTGGCACTGCTTCATTTTCATCAGCTGTCAAGACCACAATGTTAAGAACTGTCCAAATCTCTCCACTCCAGTGCATGAACTTTTGTATGAGGAAGACTAAATACACATGTGGTAAATTTTCTGTTCGGTGTCTTATATTTTAGAATAAATAACTAATCTTTTTGTGTAACATCAGTAATTTTTTATATGCGTTTCTAAAAATTTCAAAATTTTCCTTATTATTCAAGGTTGTCAAATAAGAACAGAAAAAATATTAGTTTCTCTTTGCCATGAGTTTTCTGTGTTATTTTGAGTAATTTCATTTCTGGAAACCATTTTGTTACAGTGAAGAATTTGCCAGTTGTGTGAATCTACTTAACTAAAGGTCAGTGCTGATAGCATTCAGTGCCTTAAGGCATTGCTGTAAACAGCAACTCGCCACATGTTGAAAAGCAGCGTCTGCAACTGTGACTGGATGCGTCTCACCGTTGGCAAGTGTGAGATCCTAGGCTTTCATTAGGTGGTTGGAAACCTACTGAACACCTGAATAGCCCCAGGTACTGTTGGTACAACAGTCAATTGTGGCTCATGAAACACTGGCATGTAGCAGGACGTAGACTGTCAAGTGAGGACATGCAGAAGAGTCATTCACGCTAGCAATCTATGTATTTGACTTGTGCAACAATCAACATGCATCCTATGGTGGATAAGATTTCCTCGGAGATGTGTGCGAGTAGATCACCCTACATCACACACCACGTGGATGAGTAAACATGGAGTCAAATACGTACAATTTATACAACCAGCCAAGTAAATAAAACACAAGTTTTAGTGTAGCTGCCCTGCTATCAAAATTTAGACAAATGTAATTGTTACAAACTAAAAACATTTTTGTGGCATGTAACATGTTTAAAACAAAATTCATTCTTTACATTCTCCATAGCCTAACCCAAATAGGTGATGCCCACAGTTGTAATCACTAATACATACCTCAATTTTTTTCAATTAATTTTACTTTGAGTCAGCACATTGTAGTTCCATCCCAATATTTTTAGTAAAAATGGTGTTATTTATAAAGAAAGACAGGTATTTATTTTGTCTTTGTAAGGACGTTGTGCTGTGTTATGTGACATACTTACCGGTTTTATATTTTTAAAAATTGAAAATGTCATCAAAGCTGCTTGTTAATATAAAGTACTTTTTTTCTACAAACAAGGAGTTATTATGGCACTTTGGCATATATTTTTTCTTAACTCTTTTGGATTGTATTTACAGAAAAAAAATATTCACTAAAATCTGGCATTGTTTTCAAATTGCAGTAGCCTGTGTGTTACTGTTCCATTTTATTGTTAATTGCATAATAGTTGTTAATGCTTAATTATATTGACCTTTTATTTAAGGCAAAGTGCTGGCATGGAATTATATTTGCATTTTAAAAGTTTATTTCAAGTTTATGAGTTATGTGAATGACGTGTCACAGAAATTATTTTACTTAGATCAGTATTTATTTAGACATATTTCTACAGTACACAAGTTGGAACATTTGAGCCCCCACTCTCTAGTAGTGGTCACCGGGTTTTCTCGGGGATCTCCCATCTACTTCACCACTGTCATGGATCCATTCTCACCTCGATCAACTTTCAGGACCCCAGTGTTACACTGTTGCCCACCCTGTCCTGCTGCTGCTGTCCACTCTGCGCATAGTGTAAAATACACAATTGCCGAACCAGGAACTTTGGTCATATTAGTGTAATAAAACATAACACAGTTTGAATCAGGATTAATAACTGCAGGAATGAAGCTTTATAATATATCACCATGAAGTTTCACTAATATTCCGACCGTAGCTCCATTTAAAAAAGGGTAAAAATGCTTCTGTTACAATACCCTTCCTACAATTTGATGGAATTTTTTAAGTTTATTAAAGAAAAAGGCAATGAATTATGGATAAAAAAACTCAAACATTGCTTGTGTATAATTGTAATTATTTTGCTTATAAATACATTTTTATGTGACTCGTACTAATAATGTATGTAAACACATGATTTTACATAGCCATGTCTCAACTGTTTAAATTAATGTATTGTTTATTGTATGATGCGGTTAAAGTAAAGTATTTTGCAACATTATATTTACTACTGATGCAGTCCAAATACCAAAGAACTTGCTCCATGTGGGATTGATGGAACTATACTGAATTAATAAACTAAATAAAATATCTGTGTTGTCAATCAACATTTGACACTGGCAATTTTTATGTTAAAATGGTCCAAATGTTAAAATCATTAATTATAATAGTAAAAATTTAAGTTTTTTTTTTTAACCTTTTGTAATACTTTTTACATTGTAATGACATCAGTGTGTGAATGTAGATGCTATTTGTAATATAATGTTAGTTCATGGCAGCAATAACACAACTTGTATTGACTGCATTTTATATTCTTTCCCCTACAGTTATTGCTTATAGACTAAATCGTTTATTCGGAGATGTGAATTTTATTTCCTTGTGTTTATGTTTTGCACTTTTATACAAATATTTTGTTTGTTTATGTTTGTGTTTGCACGATACTAAATATTATCAATTTCAGAATAATCTCTAGATTGCTTCAAGTATTGCAGTAACTCCAGCAAACAGATCAGGTGCAAATGTGTACTACTATGGAATTCCCAAAGTGTGAGTGAAAGCAAACATGGAGGGCCACACTGTGTATTTACCTGCTTCGTTAGGTAATCACAGTAATTTATTTTCTTCAAATCGTTATAAGATTCCCGAGTTCGTGAGGGATGGAGGTCTTAATAAGAAACATAGAACTAAAAAAGATTTTAATTTATTCGCACAGATGTTATTTACAGCATTAATCTATCTTCACTATTAATATTTTTATTTCTCTGTGAGCACAATATTTAATGTCTATCTCAACTCTAATTAAAGTCCTTCTCAATGACACTGTTTGGTTTAAGCCAATTAACTCACAATTATCATAAACAGATGCTCAGTCTATCCATTGCCATAATCTGAAATATCTTACACTCACACATCCAGTTCAATAGTCCCACCTGCCAGTCGCACTCTTCACTGCACTGATGCTCTTTTGGCTCGTCGTCTATCGCTCAAGGAGTTGCAATCGTGCAAACACCCAACTTAAATACCATCGCTGGCCTTGATATGGAAGGTTTGCCGCACCCCGAGCCATGCTGAGAGAAACTAGGCCATTAACCAGAATATTTCTTCAGATAAACACAGAAATTCAATCTGCTGGAGGTCAGGAGTCTGCGAGCCTCATATCACGACTCTCCTCCACACAATCTTTGCTCACTCATGTGATGCAAAGTAGCGACACATAGCACTGCCCCATCCTCAAGTCTGTTCATCCCGAACAGACTGCAATATCCGGACATTCGTAGAGCGCCAGCCAGTGGATGTGGACAACCTTCGACTTCACCCGAGAACCTTGACGACAAATATGAAAGACCATATCATTGATCTTATTCAGAATCCTGTAGAAGCCTTCCCAACATGGTGCTGCTGCTCCTTCCACGCCCATTGAATCCGCTAGCGGGCTGTGTTGATGGCTGTTATTTTCGCTGCCCTCAGTGAGGGGGTATGGCACTGTCACTCGCAGGAATAGAGAGCGCAACCACAGATAACCACACACATTTTTCGCACCGGAAACATCCTGATATGTTTTTTACCATGCCTCGTTTGGTTGGTAGCACTGTTTGTTTACATTTGTCGCACAGAATTCTTCCGTGGTTTGGAGCAAGCACAGGAAATAGCTGAAACATCCCATCTTTAGCTAGTCCACCTCGCCCATACCTTTCTTAATATAGCATTTTACCCGATGTATGCCAAAATTACAATAGAAGGGTACACTGCAATTATGAATAACTTATTTCATTGGCTGCATTTCATAAGAATATTAAAGCCATTTCACGTGGGAATTAAATATACAAATGTACTTTGCTGCTAATTCATATAAAGTATAAAGGAGTATATTAACTGGGGTTTTTTTTTATATTGCAAGCGTTTGCTATCTAACAGCTGTCATAAAAATCGGATGTTGGTTTCCAGTCTTGTGTTCGGATTTACTTCATATATGTACACTAATTCCACATTCGGTAGACGAGGCCTGTGTTTGGTTCGTATCGGCAAAACAGTATAGTCAAAATAAAACGAAACTTTACGTGCAGTCTTGAAATTGTTATCTCGTATCTGCTATAAAAGAGGAAAAAGAAAATCGAAATCTCATATACTATATATTTATTATTAAAATAATAGGAATCCTAGGCAGCATTAACAATTACGATACATGTATGGTAATTGATATTAACTATCTAACTATTTAATAGTTTCTTTTTAATTACATTTTTTAATATTTTCATGTTAGTAATACAGTGTAATGAAAATTAAATAATCAGTTTTATCTGTCTTATGAATAATTGTACTTTTCGTAGTTACGAGTTGCCAATGTTTGACAATCGATATATCGCTTCTGGTTATTGTCGAGATTTCAGTACTGTGTAAATGATGTGTCCGTTTTTACTGTGTATGATGTCACAGATATGTTTTTTTGGCCTAGTTTGATTTTAATCAAAAAGGGGTGTGTGCTGTGCACAGTACATTTGTAAGTGAAGATTTGTGTGTGAAGTTTCGCTATTTCATTTCTGTAATTTGTTGTAAGTATCGAATGTTTGTTGTTTTTGTAAAATTATGGGCTGTGTGTTATTTAATGAAATAAGTTCCTGTGGTATTTCTATTTCCAGTCATGAGTTATAGTAACCGTTTTGACTTGTTCGGAAATGAATACTTTCCGTTTAAAGGTTAAAACTGTCCACAATGAAATATTGCACAGCAGCCGTTTAAAAGTTGGAATATTATTAAGTTTCGACAAACAAGCTTTAATCTATCGCAGTGGTGTAATTATTTAACTTAATTCGTGTGGGTGAAGTGTATGTGTATTCGAGGTGCATAGGATATGAATACTTTCGTATTGTTTTTCTCCAGTATTTTTGACTTTATTATTAAAGTGATATAATTCTACAATTATTTATTAATTTTATTGAATTGTTATAGTGCGAAGCAAAACGCAAAAACCCTCGAAATAATAGCGATATAATAATTTCATATGGCTTAAACTGACAGTTTCTTTTTCTGGAAATAAAAATCATGAATGTTGGTATCGTTACAACGTGCAGTATATAATGTATTGATAGTTATGCAGTTTAGGGGCTTTTCGGTAAAAAAAAAAACCCCCCCGAAAAGTGGTACATTTCCACTCTACTAATTAAGCAGAACACGAATATACTAGGATCATTAACGTATGACTAATTTCGTAATATGTGCCCACCTAACAGAACCTAACCCCACGATGAGTGAATCACTATTTTACATTTTTAAACTAACCTAGGTTTGTTGGATTTTAATCTAACCTAGCATTGTAGGGTTATACACTAACCTAGGATTTTAGGGTTTTAAACTAACCTAGGATTTTTGGGGTTTTAAACTAACCTACGATTGTAGTATTTTACACTAACCCACAAATTTAGGATTTTAGGGATCTAAAGGAACCGTAAAACACCAAAAGAATATCAATTTACTCACCTAGGTAGGCAGGTGTTATAATTCCTCTGTCAATGGCCAATTCAACCTTACCTCACTCGACGAAACACCATGTTCCACTAAAACTCCACATACGTGAATATTACGCACTGAAGTTCATAGCCAAATATTACACACTAACACTCGTTCATAGGTGAATACAATGCACAGAAACACTAGTTCTTGCTTTCTCCGTTTTAAATCCGCCGGATTAGGATGACCAGAATCATGCCGGCAAAGATGCAGTGGATACTGACCTGCTTAAAAATTTACAGTTAAAATTCCCCCTAATGACATTCGTGGCCGCCAGGTAGCGTGGGATCAGCAATGTGCTGCCATTAATAATGGTGATTGACGTAAACAGACCGGCCAAACTGCTCGTACATTTCACAATTTTGTAAAAAAAATTTCAAATACGTTTTTATAGAGGAAGCAATTATACAAACCTCGTAAAATCTTCGTGTACTGAACGGTGTTCTAACCTCAAATCCAATCCACAGAATTTTTTGGTAGTCTTACTGGCAGAAAAGCAGTTCAATGTTAGGACACAGTGACTGATTGTGCGCAGCCAACGAGATCAGTCTGCCTCGTCTCTAGTCTATGACTGACACACATATATCTGCGTTTTTCTGCAATTTTGCAACAGTAATGAAATTTAATATATGAAAAGTTACAAATCTAAGAGTGGTGATGATTACATCACCAGCATTGTTTTTAAAACAACCAGGTTGACATGTTACTCCTAGGGTGATTTTTCAAAGGTTTGTTTCAAAATATCTGAAGAAACCGTTAATGGACTATAACTCACAATAGTGGAATCACAGGGAATATGTGCGCCGATGTGCTATTGCATGTGTAAAAGTACAATGAGTACTAACAGGAATAGACAACATTAATTAAATTAAGATTTAATTGTGGGAGTTCTCATTGTCCTTAATTTGACACACGATAACGTGTTAGCACACCCAGCCTGTTATACACCTTTCATAAAGTTATATTTCAGTTAGATCGTTTGCATTTGACATAGTTAGGCACCAGCAGGATGTAAGCATTGCAATTTTCACTACTAAAATGCAATAAAAAATAGTATACTGTCTCATATAATTTGGCAAGATCATGACGGTTAGCGAGTGGCAATTTGACGTATACGAAACAACGTGCGTTTTACAAAATCTTGTACCAGCGGATGCACGAACGAACAAAAATTAATATTATGTTGGCTATTCTGAGTGCACTGCAGATGCACATCAGACAAGTAGAAAATATGCGGATAAGAAAGAGTTCCCAGATTAATTAGTGCATTTTATTTTACATGGTCACAAAACAGCGTTTGTTAGAGTTACAAACTAAACTTTGTTCTAAAGTAGGAATGTGTAGGTGTGAAATGCACATTTGAACGATCCATATTCAAATGAAACGCAACTTCAAATCTTAGGAGTTCTTTTCACGTCGTATCCCCACACTCCATCCATGCTTTCCATATTAGCTTGATATTAATTCCAAAAGCCTAGAAAAATATCGCAGGGTATTTTTAAATTATTTTTTCAAATAATTTGGCGAAACATATTTTAAATTTGTGTCGTTTCGAGCCAATAATAGGAGGAAAGTCAACTTTTAAAAAGACTGGATCAAGAGGCAGGCTAACGTGTTGAGTAACATGCTCGGCTCATAACACGCCCTGCCATGCTATGCGCACCATCTGTCAGATGTCTCCCGAAGCACTACCAGCCAGAATAAAATGCTTTCTTGTGTAAAATAACAAATTTATGAACAGATACCAATGGTTTTTTTTTTTCCACAAGCTCTTCATAATTTTTAAAGTAACATATATTTCTGTGTACAGCGATTTTGATTACTAGTGATTTCTATTGGGCCTGTAATCATTACGCCTATGTCCATTACGTGCCATGTTCTCCCGCAAACCCATTTCCTTGTTTTTTGGTGTTGTTACTATATTGTATAAATAAAATGAAGAAAGTGGGACGCGCATGGGTAGTGTTTTTAATCAATTCTTGCTATATTCCATGCCACATATTTCCAACTCAAACTGTTTTGTGTGAGTAATAGCAGAATTACTGCTTTGTAATAGTCGTTGGTGAGTTGTTGGCGAATGAAAGTGCGTTGTCAAGGAAGTTCCCGGAATCACGTTTATTCCTAGTTATATTAGCTGTAACATCCAAAGTGTGATAAGAACTACTATTACTCTTTCGCAAATGTTAACCCAAATTCGCTGTCTCAGATAAATTAAATGAGTTGGCAAATATTATTTTTGCAAGGTTTTATATTTTTACTTAGATAACCTACAAATTTTTTCTAAACAAATGTCAGTCTAAAAATATTTTAAAATTTGTTTAGCATTTTAGTATAATGGCAAGTGGATTAGCTAACAGCATATTAATAAAATATACAGCCTCCACTTGACACACCAGCTGATGGCGAAAGGATACATGAACAAAAGGTAAACATTTGGTGCTACTTTTTTCAAACTGTCAAAATTTTGCAGAGTTACACGAGACAGAGAATACAATCCACTACACTGAAGAAAATTTCCAAGCTAACATATGACTATGTACAGTCTATTAAACTGTTTAACTGAACATGTGACAGTACTCACCCGTATAGGCAGCGGTCTTTACGTAGGACTCTGGAGTTCACTGTAATGGTGTGAAATATAAATATAACATTAGGTGATCGATTGTTAAAATTATTTAAAGAGAGATAAAAATTAAATGTATGTAGGTTTGTCGGGGGTTGTGTGATGCAAACCAAAATTGTCTAGACGCCACGTATTTTCTCTATGCTCGTTGCGGCTAGCTGTTGTGTAGTGATGCCGATCAAAAGTGGCAACCCTATATGTTAAGCAGCGTTAAAAAAAAATTCTTTAACCACTGAAAGTTAATAGTATGTTGTGGAAATCTATTTTCAAAATCAGGTAAGTGGAATTCTCAACCACGTCAATTTTCATTAATAAAAAATTTGAATACCATCAAATTGGGCATAACACATAGCACTTCAACATGTAAGAAATTGACAGACAAAACCTTTCATATGATTTGTATGAAAAAAAAACACACAAGATTACCCTTGTAAATAAGAAAAATATCTAACCACTCTCTAAACTACACAAAAGTACATGACCCTCAATTGCATTTATATGTAAACTTTTATTAAGGGAAGTAATTCATGGATAGTGTGAATGCATAAAGAACAAGTAAAATGATATTGAATGGTCCAAAAATTCAATACGTAAATGCTAAAATCAAAAATTGCTGTCAAAAGAAAAAAATTATCTGTAATAGATCTGAATTTATATCACCTCACTAAAATGTGCCAAATAAAACAGTAATTTACGTGAGCATGAGAGTTCTTTTGACTGGCACTAAATATCATCCAAATAATTAATCTTGCTGAAATGTTAATTGTACTCTGCTAGAGATCATAAGAAAATAATCCACGCCCTTAATTAAATTCTGAAATTTAGTTAGTTAGAATTACATAGAAGTTCAAATTGAATTTCTCAGCAAAATTGTGCCACAAAATTAATGTTGCATACATGTAAAACAGTTCTCAGTCGTTGCTTTGTCATACCCATAAGTAAAATATACTTAGCGCTTGTTTTGCAGTGGGGTAGGCAGATCGCTCAGTTCAACAGCATTAAAAGCTAATTGCAATGTGTTTCAGGACCTCTTCTTAATCATGCCCCTGCATGTTTATCACAGTAACACCTCCTTAGCTTACGATAGGCAGTTGCAACAAAATTATGACTTAAATTGCTAGAGCAAAATTATGATTAACTGCTCTACCTGGGCATCTGGAGAGAGATAGTCCTCCAGGGTTCATATTTTGATGCTGTCAAAAACTGTAAAATCCCCAGAATAAAGTCACTTCTTGAGATATACCACTTCGTTATTCCCTAATTAAACTTATTTCTCAGTGGCAAAACTTTAGTGATAACACAAAGGTAATGTGCAAAGAGAAAATGACAATAAAATTTAACACTTCCAAAGACATATAAGACCAGTCAACGTAAAAATAAAATTAAAATAACCGAACTGTCAAACTGTGATACTAAACAAATAAATTGAACAAATTGCAATTTTGAGGTGATGTCCTAAAATACAATGCTAGATAATTCTCAGGGTAGGGGCCTTAAAATTGTCAAAATAAATATTAATCCAGCTCAAAAGTAAATAAACATAAACAAGTAGGCTTTAAATGCATGTGATTTTATAGAGGATACACCTCCTTGGTGATATATTGTGGGTAATGCACATGTTCACTTGGTTTTAAAAATTGCAAAGAACCACTGTACAAAGAAATACAGTATGACATGTCAGGAAATATAAATACAACTAATACATGCCAAACAAAATACAATTAAAAGGATGATACAAAAGTTTAAAGTAACGTTGTTGATATGCATGACTGATACAAGCCATGTCAAAAGCTCAATTAAAAAGATAAAGTACTAAAAAATTTTCTGTAATAATGCTGATAGATAAATCTATTTTGAATATGAATGGCTGAACCAATCTGCCATTTCCGCTTATAATTTGACTTTCTATTGGCTTTTCTCAATGTCGCTATTTTGTAATACTACAAACAGTAACTATATAGAATAGGGGCTTTTCTGAAAATCAGGAAAATAATACCTGCAAATGTTATATATGGTCATTACCAATCACACTTAATTGGAAATTTATTGGGGCTTTACGTATTTTGCAGTATATACAATGAAATATGATGGTGAAGGGGGGGGGCTACGATTATCATGTTTTACGTAGTGAAACATGTAAATTTTATGTCCAATATATTTATATTGGGTCGCAAAATTGTGTTTATTGCGAGTATACCTTTGGAAACCAAACTGTAATTCGTAAAATGTGTTTCACAAGGTATATTTATGCCGACAGGCGAAGGTTATACATGTATAAAACACTAATCGAGCAGTGTCGGAATATCATTCAATTCTGTTGAATTTCCCAACGTTTGCCTTGTCTATATTCACGAGAGGATTGTCCTATGTAACATATTAGTTGTAGAAAAAATATACATATAGTATATCATACAAAAAGACGTTCACAGGTGGTGTTTATAAACATTTGACGTGTATTGCCAGGATACATTCCAATACATTCGTTGGCCAATGTTGCACAGAGACAGGAAACAAATGTGCATCGATTTTGGTTTACGTTACAGTTGTATGCTAGGAATGTATGCAAATTCAGTGTACTGTGTAACTTTGACTGTGCGGAGGCTTGTGATTTACAAGTGCTGTTACGCATGTTTCATTGTAATTAATTCCGTTTGAAGTTTTAAATCAAATTATTGTGTGAAAATACGAGTGTTTCTGTGCCATAATGTCCATGTTAAGTGTTAAAATGTAATTTTAGAGAAATGAGTGTGTGTGGAGTTTAGACAAATTGAATAGACGTTAACGTGTCTTGCTTTATTGGCAATTAATCACCTAGGAGCTACGATTGCTGCTTCCATGTGTGAGTAATGTAATACATTTAGAGTTTTATCATGGAAAGTGTATATAGTGTATTGAATTGTACTGTGTAGTATTATGTGTGTGATAATTGATGGGCTTATGTAATTTTGCCACTAGTCATGTAAAATGCAGCAGACCTAACCAAATTAAACCTAATTTCACTATAGGTTAACCACAGGGGTGGTTGACCCAACACGAACTTACTTATTATGCTTTTCGTAACACAATATCTCGTGTCTGCACACATCTCCCTCTGTATTCACATATCATGAAGTTAGGTTAGGTCTTCTTGCATTTAACATGGTTAAGGAACCTAATTTGCATAACTTTTACCCGTTTCCCACAATTTCTCTGATCTTCATAATCCTCCTCACTATCGCATTTGGTAGTTTGTAATTCAAATATCGTAATTCCCCTAACCAATTCAAGTTCTGTGTGATAAGTAATGTCGATTTAAACCATTTTCCAGTAAAATTTTTGTTATTTTCTGAGAATTCTATATAATTACAGAGTAGGATTCAACCCGATACCAGCTGTTTACACTGAAGTGATGTCGCAAATATTGCGTCAATTATGTCACATTTTGTCCTGTTACCCAATCTCTCCCCACTACCAAACGGAGTACAATTGGGCCCAGCCATCCAAGTGTCCTATGCGATACTATATGCTGTATTGGGAAATTCATGAGCCCATCTGCTAAATTGTATAATACAATACACAACCTACTTTTCATCAACACAATACACTACCATTTGCAGTAACCACAGTAATATATGCACATATTTTGATAACTTGAGTGGAGGGGATCATACATCGTATCAGTATGTACAATTGTGCCCTTCCCCCCAAATGTACTACCCGGTACCAGTAAAGCAAAGACTAGTTGCCACTACAGAACCCTAATCCAACATTACCTATACACAATCCTGCTACCCTTCATAATATTATACAATACAATCAAATGCTATCAGAGTATTAAATAAAATGGCAAAAACTTATTACCATTACCTACTATTTCACACCTCTGACAATATTTTTCTATTTACTTAATTTACATAACTCCACATTTTACTTTCTCCAAAATATCCATTTACTTCTACCACAATACACCCTATTTCACCCTTCACTGCTACCACTATACACCCTATTTCACCCTTCACTGCTACCACTATACACCCTATTTCACCCTTCACTTCAACAACACCAACATATTTGTTCCATTTCACTTCATTTTATACTTTTCTATTTTATTACTGTATTTCAATTACTAAAACACTTGGCATACGTATCAATTTTACGACACTACCTCACTAACCGATAATCACTTTGTTTCTGTTACTAGATGTGACATTTCTTCCACCGCCCCATCTTTCCTCATTCATTTCCAATACACACTTTGTACTGATTCTAATTCCTATAATTTGTTCCCTTTGTTCACTGCTACCAACCTACTCCACTATGCATCCCACTTCCTACCATCATTAACTACGTCACACATATAAACAGACCATTGGGTATGTAGATATACATTCCCCCCTATATTTTTTACCAACTTAATACATTTCTATTTGACCTACAATGGGAAAGATGTTGTATTGCCAAGAGGTTTGACGACAGAATGTGACCATGATGTGCCACAAGTATGACTACGTCTTATTTACGACTTCCGAATTATGTAACAATCTTCAGATATGTATATTAATTTCATCATACTACACTGTAGTAACTTTATATTTTCATAGGAAAACTAAATAATAATAAATAAGCACAGCAAATTGATTACTGAACACACTGTTTCTCTTGTCTCCAACCATAGAAATATACTTCCCTGTATTTGTGAGATACATGATAATATATCTTGTAAATAAAAAAACACAATGTGCTAATTTTACCACAATAAATAATAAAGTAACTTTAATAGGTTTTAAAACATATTTATTTCAGAACATAGAACAGCAACACAGAACATATCTGCAAATTTTGATGTTATTTGTCTTTCTACTCTTGTAGCTATAATAAAACACTTTTCAGGAATGACATTCTTCATTCTGGGTGGTTGGCATCAAGGATAATGGGGAAACCTAAAAAGTCAGTGATATAACAGGAAAATTTATGTGAGGTCAGGGAATTTAGATAAAATTGTTAGCATTGTATTTAATGAGGAAATAATTTATTGGAATTCTAGCGCTTCTACTTCATGTTATTTCATGAATTTTACTGTCCATTATTTTGGTTTGTTCCACTTATGTGGACAGATTTAAAATTCAAAGGGAACTTTTGTTGTTTTGTGTGTATTCTTAATTATTATTTTCCATTATGTTCTTGGCTGAATTACTTATATTTTTTGATACATTAATAATTGACAAAATGTGATTTTAGGTGCCAACACTTAAGATTTTGTAATACCAACACTTGTCATGGTTTTCAGTGAATTGGTATTTTTTTTCTGGCACTGTGATTGCTAGTATTTAGGCTCTGCACTACCTTTTATACTGTGTACCATATAAGAGGGCCACATTCTTGACAGTTGACAATTGCCGCGCCTTTTCGTTTACGTATCCATTCGCCATAAAACGGTGTCTCAAGAATAGGCATTGATGTGGCGAGTCAGCGCATCCAGGAGGTGCTGCTACGTATGGCAATTGGTGAACTGCTTGGGTGGCGCTGCATTCATAAACGGAGCTTGGTGGACGTGTGTAGGGTCGTTCGTAAACGCGGTACACGAAATATGTTACTTTAAAAATTATACAGAGCTCGCGGGAAAATAAAACCATTTGTATATGCGCGTGAATACGTTATTTTAAACAACAAAACTATAATATGTTTCTGGGTGTAGTACGGGATATAGATAACAGATAGCGTGGAAGTGCATGTTGTAACAGATGGCATGTCTGTAACTCACAAGATGGCAGCACATGGTTGGAGAGTCTGGAAACTTTCGATTTTTTCGTTACCTTTGGATACGGATCGTTTTATTGTGCATCTCATTTTGAACACCTATACATTAATATTTTATCACAAAGTTTTGTTTCTAAAACTAAAAACTGCTGTTTTATGACCACGTAAAATAAAATGTATTAATCAAACTCGCCCACCAAGGTTTCTGAAATTCATTAATTTTTTTCACATTACCCTGTAAGATTACTTACATTACACCTGTAAGATTTGTAAGTAAATTGTGTTTTGCAGTTTTCCTTTGGCTAGTGCAGGGAGGATTTTTTTTTCAAAATAAAGATTCCATAATTTTATTCCCTTTTTTTAGAACAGAGACAAAAAGCATTCTTCATCAGTATTTGAAATCTTGTATCACTGTTCTCTGCTGGAGTTTTCTGCTTGTTCATCAATTATTTCTGAAGCATCAGTTTCTCATTCTTTTTCAAAATCAAAGAGTGTATTCAGTCCATGTTCCTTAGTCCTAGTGTGATATTCTTCGTTAGAATTACTGTTGCTATAATCAGAATATTCAAATAAGATCTACATATTTCTTTCATATGTCCAGGGTTATTCAAATTGTATATTACTTGCTTCAATGTGATTTAAAACTTGTAAAAGTGAAAATAAATACAGTTAAATCACTATGCATAAAATGGATCAAACATACTTGCATCGTATCTCTGAGATAAAATGCTTTACAGTTACTGCGAACCTTATAACTAGACAAGAAAATTTTGTTGTTTTGAAATGTCAGAAAATGGTATTTTGAAACCTGAGAAGTGGGTGTTTTCATTTTGGTATCTTGATGTTTTCACGTTTATATTTTCTAAAAAGATTTGTAAGCAGTTATAAAAATAAAGTGAGGAGTGTCATAAAACAACAGAATAGACAAAAGAGTGTAACTATGCACATCAAGGTATTGACGGCTGGAAATTACCACTCGGTTAGCTCAGTGGTAACAACATGAAACTTTTTAAAAAGGCGCTAAAGAAATAATGTCAAGTTCCGGTTTATTTGGTCTATACTTTTATTTACCAATCAATTGAAACAATTCACATACAATCTTCAGGTATGCCGAGTACGAACAGGTTCACAGATATACAGACAAGTACAGAACAGCACCACAGTCGTTTATTGATTCATTTAAGTCTCAAAAACTTGCCTCGCAAGAAGAAAATACAAAGGCAGGAGGGATGTCCGTTCCCTCCTGGCATCCTATCGACCTCCCACACTGCCAGAAAGAATTTATTACAGTTAAGGTTTGGTCCGAAAAAGAACGGGTGCTTGCCGGTGTGGGCGATATTCGTCACTCACGATGCGTCTTCCTTGGCTGCTTGCTACCTTTTTCTTGCGGGCAGGTATTCGTCCTGAGTTTTTATCTCTCTTGGCTAACCCCCTTCTCACACCAGGGTGCCACCAACCGTTACCAAATATGGGCATAGCGTGAGTCGCCATGCTATTCCCACGCTATCCGAACTTGTAGTAAAAGATTATCAAACCTTCTAGAATAAAAACCGTTGACGCAGTTCAGAAAGCTTCTATCACTAATGCTGATGCGTACTGAAAACTAAGACTTTTGACAGCAACCGGATGCCTGATAAACGAACTCCCTTGGCTTTAATTTCAAACCCGATAACAAATTACAATGCCTGGCAAAGCAAAGGAAAATGAACCACGTTTCCCGAAAAGTAATAATACTGTGTCATTACAAGAGTAATTATTGATACAAGTTAGTTATGTAGATATGGTACATTTGTGAAAGTTTACAAACAATGACCATCAAAAAATAATTTTATAATTAAAAAAAATTCCTGCTTAAAACTATCTGATAAATTTAGTTGGTTATTGCACCAAAATGTATAAGAAGGATCATAATTTTTGCCTATCTAAAAATGTTTCTATGTGCAGTCTGTTTGTAGCTCAGTGTATGTCCAGGCGATTTTCAACCTCCATCCACATTCCGAAGCACTGTTGGCATTATTGTCACAATGGCAGCTGCGATTCTCTGTTGCAAATAGTCCAACTGTCGGATCTTTGCAGCATAGACAATGTTCTTCATGTATCCCCAGAAGAAAAAGCCTAGAGGGGTAAGATGAGGGTTTCAAGGAGGCCAAGGGATAGTGCCACCTCTCCCGATCTAACCATTTGGAAACCTCATGTGCAGGGCACTATGCATGGCTAGGCTCCAATGCGGTGGTGCTCCATCTTGCTGGTAGATTACATGGTTTCAATTTTGCCTTTCAATGTCTTCAATATGAGGAAACACAACGCTAGCATGTCCATATAAATGTTGCCTGCAATTATTTTTTCATTGAACATGGAAGGCCTACAACTCGATTGTGCATCAACACACACTAGATATTCAGTTTAGGAGAGTCGCAAACATACTCGTGGGTTCTGTGTTAGGTTTCTGAAATGCCCAGATTCTGCACTTACGACAACACACCCATTAATAAGAAAAGTTTCCTCATTAATGTAAAACACCCAATTTGCATAATTTTTGTGTATGTCCACTTTGTTTAACATGAAAGCAGTAAATGCAAAACGTTTGGGCTGATCTTCTGGCTTAATTTCATGCCTCAATTGAATCTTGTAGGTATATAAATCTCAAACGTTTATGAAGAACATTCTGCAGGGTAGTCGTTAAAATGCCAAGCACCAAAGTGTGATGGGCAATTGACTTTAAGGTTGCGCTCGTAAAATAACCTAAGCTGTTTCACCTTCCCCTCAAATTATGTTGAAAAGTAACTGCAGACTTGAACTCCGTGAACCATAGAACGCACTGTGTTTTCTACTGCACCGCACAGTCTTTATCTCAATGGAAGTCAGTGTAGATATTGGATGGCGCACTCGCTCTTGCTAAATCGTCAGGGTTAGTTTGTTACTGCCGTTTACCCCGTATAAAAAACTTAGATCCTTCCTGTATATTTTGGTGTAAGAACCATTAAAATTGGTCAAATAGTGTCGAAGCTGTATTTTTAAATTGTACCATTCTTTTTAGATGATTTTGTATAGAATATTCAAGTGTTTCTTGACTGAGTCTTTACCTTTTAAAGTAATGCGAGAACATGCATACTTTTTAAAAATATTTTCAACAGACTACAACTAATGTAGCCAGGGATGCTGTCACATCTGGCTGTACCTTTCGTTACATTGCTTCCTCAGAAGCACAGTCTGGCATATCTGGTCGAGTTTACTCTTGTATGATGGAATGTTAAATATGGAAAATATATTTTATCAAATTTTGCTTTTGGTATCAGTGGACACACAAATCTATGTTTTTATTCTAAAATAAAATAGCCAGCAAAAATACATGCAGAATTAAATTTTTGGAAAGTTATTTTTTTTCATCTGAAAAATGTGTGATCTGTGTATTTTCAAGTCCTGTATTCGAGGCTGTCTTATTTTTGAGTTCTATTTTTCTAGTAGTCTTGTAATATTGTAGAACAGCCTTTGTTCTGCTAAAAGAAGTCTTATGTTCGAGTTCGTGAAAATTTTTTTTGTCCCTTATAACAAAACTAGGTCTTACAGATACACGCTTTGCGACTACAATAAAATCACAGGAACAGACTGTCAGTACTTGGTAGGCTATATCACATGCCACAGCTAAAAGTTCTCGAATGAATTCGGAAGGAAGCATGGGAAATAACTACTAAAGAAATGCATGTACATAATGAGTTGTAATACATTTGTATATAAAACCATGCATCATAAAAATAGTTGTTTTTTATTTTTTTAATGGTACCTATCTTAATAAAAGGTAACTTAAAATCTAAACAAGTGTTGTGTTAGTTCAGATACATTGCAAAGTGAACATAACTGTGGTCAAAGTTTGACAATTTCGTGGTAACAAGTGGTCCCATTTGAAGAAGCCATGAGCCAGCACCTTGATTTTAACATACAGTGTGGCCAAGGCTAGCACAGATATATCTGCAATGTTTCCTTCAAAGACGTTGGAGCCAGTGTTCCTCATATATTATGAAACTGTTTAACACACAGGGGTGGTAGTAAGTTCTATCACATATGTAAAATTAGGAACAATGTTCTAATGTTATGTAGCTGTTGATTAGTGGTTAGCTGATTCACTGTTTGAAGATAGTGTAATTTGCATGTGTTTAAAGTGTATTGAGGTTGCCTCCACTTGAGTATATTTCTCTATAAAGTATGTTTAATTCCATTGTGATTCACAGGCAACTCAGCAAAGATGATGTCGGAACAAGGTTTCCCGAATCCTCAGGTTACGACTACTGTGACATCTTCAAACACGACTGTTCAGACGAACATCAGATTTGATCCATTGTACATCCGCACTGTACCAGGAATATTAAAAGTGGTGCAGATTGTAAGTGTATTTTTTTTTTGTTATAGCATGAATAGTAAATTTATGACAAGGAAGATATATATTATATAAGTTATGTTTTTTTACAGAAAAATATAATGTGAATGTGATTCGTAGTTCCTTGTAAACTATGTAGCTAAAGGGGGATTTTGTCCTATACTTTGTTTCCAAACAATGCGGTTAGGTCACTTCAAATTGAAATATATAACTAAGTAATGTGTAATTTTGCAGATCAACCATCGATCAAAGTAAATGTAATGCCATTTGTTGTTTGCCTACAAATTAACACATTGCTAATGTAACTTAACAACTTTGCGCTCACTTAGAGGTGAATTACAGTTTTCATGGTTCTTTCCTTGCCTGGTTAGGCAAGGAAAGGGCCTCATCTTCTTTTATTTTCCTTAAACTTTTGCAGTGCTGTCTACTACCCTTCTTAAGCAAAACACAAAATTTTTATATTTAAAAATAGTATTTTACGAATATAACTGTATATTTGTTGAAATAATGGTGTAAAATCACCATTTTTGAGGGTTTTGGATTAGCCATAACTTTTTTCTTAACGAGCTACACACCCCCAATTTGTGTCATTGGAAAGCTCTTTACATGTAATTTTTTTAGGCGTATTTAAAAAATATTTTTATAAGTTTTCACAACATTCTGGATGCATGACACACATAATAAATCTTCAATTTTCTGCAAAAGTTTCAGATTCAAAATTCAATGGAGGACTGTTACTAATAACTTGAATTTATCCTGTTGTACATCCCTATAGGTACTGTGTGATGTCAGATAAATCATCTTGTTACTCTCAGTCCTACACTGTAAGAAAATTCCAAAATTTTGGAAAAATGGGTTTTTCAGGACAAAAACTTTATGGGGTCAACTTTAACAGTCTAAACAAATATGAATAATAAAACTCTTTAAATACTCTTCCAACTACTGCAGTCTTCTGCTTGCNATACTCTTCCAACTACTGCAGTCTTCTGCTTGCCAGCTCCAATGAAATACACATTTGAAACACTCCTGCGACTCTTACCTGTTCTCTGTGTGGTAAATATTTTATTGTAGATATTTTACAAATTTTGATAAAGTTAAAAAAATAGCATATAATTTAGTAATTTTTATGTTGATTTATTTTCCTTTCTTCACTACTGCAAATATTTCCCATTGATTCACAGCTGCATTTTACAGTGAGCCACTAATAAATTGCGAAAATTGCACCAAGTTACTGCATTTTGTTAACTGAGCTGATGAAAATTATGTTTGGTCGTGCACACGCATACCGTACGAGCCAGAGCCCGAGCCTCTATCTAAGGCCTTGATGCAGCCTCTTGTAGATCACCTTAATTTTCATGTTACCTAATTAAATTTATTTGGAGGTTAACTGTTCAAAAGATTGGAAGAGTCGTCTCAGTGCTGTCTTCAATCTGTGCGAGATAGATATATCCGGCCGTTCACACTCTTTTGTAAATTAATACTGGGCCTCATCTGAAACAACTTCTCTCGCTGCATACTACTGATAATTGTCGGGCACCCACACCGACAAACAAGCTACTTCCTGATTGGCCCAGCCCACTTGCTTGATATGTCGTCAAGCCAACAACCTAATTATCTGCCATTCTGAACCGTTCTTAACTCACTCACAACTTGTCCTCCAAACCACCCAGGCTAGTCTTCAAACAACCCCTAACCTTTGAAAAAAGTGGTGCCCCCAAATTGCCACCCAATATAGTCCATACGGTATAAGAAGGCCGTTTTCTGACAGTTCGGCGAAAGTAGCGCCAGTGTTTACATCTGACTNGAGGCTATTCCACAATTAACGTACAGAGAACCAAGATCGCAAGATCACAGAAACACCACGTGCAAAGTCACAATGGTGTCGCTGTGAATCGAATGTGTTCACCAAGCCGTGTATGCACACATCTTAGAACGTAAAATTAACATGTTTTTATATTTCGTAGATGATCGGCATACATACTCAATACAGTTTATAAAAACCAAATAATTGCTTCTAGTGAAAAAAAAGTATACAACTTTACGTTTAAATTTAAATTAATAATTTTATTGTTATGAACTATTTTCTTTCGTACGGTGCCAACACTACAATATACACAACGAAGCGACCAGTCAGGTGATACAATGTTGTAGCAATGATAGTAAAATTTGTTTCACTGCTACGGAGTTGGTGGTTCTGAATTTCGGAGACCTGTCAGAAAACGGCCTTCTTATACCGTATGGACCATACCACAGTCAGTAATACACCACCCCCAGGGGTTCTCATCCTTGCAATAGCCCACATTGTAGCTCTTGTGCTATGCACAAGTCTTCCACCTCCCTCAACAGCAGGTTTACCAATCAGACTTATCCTATCCAGGGCAGCTACAACTGTGCAACAAAAAAATCTTATCCACCAACTACAGTATGTTCACTGTTTCCAATGTAACAAGTTGGCGATGTCTCTCTTTTAACAAGAGAGTTATGGCCAAGCCAAGAATACCTCAAAATGTTAATGACCAATCAAAAATTACCCCAGAATTGTGATTTAACACCATACTTTAAAAAGATGGACTATACATATCTCGAAAGCACATTTTCTTAAAAATCTAAAAATTTGAGGTTTGGCTTAGGATGAGTAGTAAAATGCACTGCCAAAGTGTCGGGAAAATAATAAATTGCAAGGCAAAAAAATTAATAAAATTTTTTCATTTTATGTGGAATGACTCAAATATAATTGATTTCAACACAGGCAAGAGTAAACAAATGTGTTAACAAATAAGGTAGTAGTCTACCACAGTTAAGTTATTTGAAAAAGTGTAACATTAGAAAAATTTTACATTGTCTTTATTTCCACTTGCATATTTTGTTTGGTTTGGTAATGTTTGGAATAATAATTTCGTAATTCCAACTGCATTTTTGAAACAAATTTAATTAAAATATTTTAGTTAATTTGTGCTTTTTATGTAACTCTCTATCTTGTAAATAAATTTGTTACATATGTTCTTAACAGTACCGTATTATTGCAATTATGTTTTTAGGTTAACATAAGATTTTTTTTGAGTTTTACACCTTTCTGTATTTTACACCTATTTTCACTGTTAAGTCATTGCTCTGTAGGAACAGAATTTACCTGTGAACCTTATTGCATTTTGCACAGTTTTTTTCCTGATGCCATGAAAGGTAAAAAAAAAAAAAGTAATTTTACTTAACTGAAAACAGCTCTTTCCTGTACTGGTAGTTGTTAAATGTCATTGAGAATTTTTTTCATTGTGTTTTGCTTAAAACTATTTTTTAATACTCTACAATTTTATTTTTGTAGGTGTTCAACTTGCTTGGATTTATCTGCATCACAATATCGCCATATCGTTACTCTTCTCGTAATAGCTGGTTCAATACAGTTGCCATGACTGGCTTCTGGTTTACTGGGATAATGCTAGCATTATATTTGTTCCACATCATTGAGAAGTTCTACAAGATTCCCTGGCTCAAAATTGTACGTACTTTTTTTTATTTTGTGTTCTTATATATAATTGACATGCTACAACATAATTTTTCAATCAGCTTGAAGTTGTTTTGTTGGGTGTGTGTTTTAAGTTTTGTGTGTCACTTTGCAGGAATTTTGTTTCTGTGCATTATGGACTTTCTTCTACTTGATAGCTGCATCACTTGCTGCGGATAATGGCACATTTGACGAAGCATCTGGTGCTGCAGCGGTAAGTTCTCCTTGAGGTATTACGCATGTGGGATGATTTATATATATAATATATACATACACACACACATCCTACTAGTATTATAAATGCAAAAGTATGTGTGTGTGCGTGCATGTTTGTGCGTTTGTGCTTACCACTCAGTTCCATAACAGCTGAACAAATTGTGATGAAATTTGGTATGTAGGTACCTGTATTGTACGGGTCCTGTGGCATAACAACAAAATGTAATTCTGCAACGGCTGGGAACGTGACCAAAATATTTTTCCCTCTGGTGTCAGAGTTTATCAGGCTGCCCAAATACCTCTGAAATGGCTTAACGACTGTTATCAATCGATAACAACCGGGACAGAATATTTAACGTGCCCTCTGAAGCCCAAAAGCGCTGAGATGTTATGCCACTAAACTGTCACCCATTCAAATATGTGCCGCTGGGAACGTTGCTTACCTTTGGTGATCGATTAAGATCCCTCAACCAAGTGCAAAAAAATAGTACCTATGTACACTTATTTCTAAAGCTACAACTTGATGAAACTCACGTTTTGATTTTCATACATCGAAAGTGGAACTGTGTTAACTATGCGATGGTTGCACAGATACACTCCAAAAACAATACCCTACTTCTTGGCTATCGGGTAAAAAATATTTCCTTCCTTTTGGGTTGCCGTAATCAGCTAAAANTTTTGTAAAATTTATAATTCTGTTTTCACATAAATGAATTGTCTTTTCCCAATTGATTTATTAGTGTATCACTGTAAAACTCAATTGTACCCGGGCGAAGCTGGGTCGGTTCGCTAAAGTGAGTGAGTGTAAGTGTGAGAGTGAGTGTGAGTGTGAGAGTTANTTGTACCCGGGCATAGCCAGGCCGGTTCGCTAGTTACACATATAAATGAGAACTGTAAGTGCTCCTTATTTATTCCCATAGTACAGTGAAACCCTGCTAAGAAGTTCCCACTTAAGAGGTTTTCCTGTTTAAGAAGTTCAATAATTGTGCACCTTATCTATCTGCACATGTGTAATTTGACCCTTTTTTTAAAGTAGTTTTCATGGTTGAGAAGTATTATTTTTTCAGTCCCTTCACAAATGTCTTAACCTAGTTTTATTGTATATAATTTTGTAGAACCACAGCATACAGTTACCTATAAACTTGTAATACTGCTAGTCAATTTAAAAACTGGTGGGTAAAATTACAAGTTTCATCATGGTTTGGAATAGTTTTAATAGACTTAATTTTANATAGAGATAGAGATATATATATATATATATATATATATAGAGAGAGATAGATAGATAGAGCACAATGGATCATGTTTGTGTGTAAGTGCATGTGCATGCATATGTGGCACATGTGATTCACATTTTATAGGTATTTGCCAGTCACTGTAAAGTAAGACATTTGATAGCCCTGCTTGGTTTCTATTTTCACCCAATTTGTACTTTACTAAATACAATTTAGATGTTTTAGGATGAATTTTTCAATTTTTCTTTGCATTACATGTAGTGTTTTGTTTAGGTGCAAAACTGTTCTATGATTTAAAGAAGTCTATTGTAACGGGAAAATATGTTAACCATAGTTTCCTAATATGTGCTCTGCCAATTCCTTATCAGTTCAGATGCTGGTATGGAACTATCCCAAACCTATAACATAAACTGTCAGAAAAAAAATAGTACTAATTTATGGCATAATTACTTATGACTGTGTCAAGTTTTGTACTTACTGTTTGACTTTTCACTTTCAGTTTTTCGGTTTTGTTGCCATGGTTGTATATGGCTACGATGCATTCTTGAAGTTCAATGGCGTTCGCTCCGGTAGTTTGGCTCAAGGTGAGCGAATTGTGTCGAAATCAACGAGCACTGTTACATCTCCAGCATATTAAAGAAGAGTTGCCACTTCAGTGCACTACATTCCCAGTTGTGATACCTTTCCTGTGTCTGCTGTCGGCAATTATTTTATATTTACTCACACGAGAGATTTGCTAGTATTTGCCATTTAGTTTGCTGGCTTTTGTGTGCATGACATTTTATTCAGAGATGATAACCATATATAACTGTGAACAAAGAAAAAATATTTTATTGAAACTTTAAGATTCTTGCACTTAACACAGCAATAATAAACGTATTATTTTGATCTTTGTAGTTTTCTCCTGTAACTCGAGTTTCATGTTGTGTTTTGTTCACATGTAATAGTGTTTATATGCTCAATGAATTGTTACATAGACTTGCAAAACACAAATATTTTTTCTTTGCAAATGTTAGATAAGTTTCTAAAGAGTGTTTAGGGAAAGTTTTGTATTACGATTTTGGAGGGAACAATATTTAATATCAGAGATATAAAAATATTTTTATTTCTTGTTAAACTGTTGCAAAAAGTACCTTTTGTAAGAAATATTTATCACAGCTTTGCTGGAACATCTTGATGTTATAAAATGGAACAGTATGACGACTTGTTACAACTATTGTTACTTTATTGTAAAGTTTTTGTAATTGCTTTAAATATTGGAAGAGTTTTTGTATCTAGTTTTCTGTAACATGTGTACCTTATTAAATCTCGAATTTGTACATTTTGTGTGGCGAATAAGCTTTAGTTAAAGTTTTTGTACTTTATCTGTAGTGTGTAAATAAGCAGACTTAGTATTTATTGAGGATTGTAATTATTTTAGTTTAAGTTGTTAAACCTTATTTATATTTCTTTTTAAAATTTGCCATTGAGCAGCTGTAATATAATTGGTAAAACTGTTTGCATATTGCAAGTATTTATAATATTTTAGTGATATAAAGCATCTAGCCGAAGTTTGTCAAGTCTGGTACTCTTATAACTGTACTGTACGAGTGAATCAAAATTTTTGTTGAAACTATATTTGTCTTAAAGTACTTTTGTAAACCATTGTACCTGCCCACTGAATAGCAGGGTGGCTAGCATCAGTTAAAACAGGGAAAACCTGGAAAAGTCAGGGAATTTTGTGTGAAGTCAGGGAATTGAGAGAAAATATTTTAAAATGTGCTTAATAAGAAAATAAATATTAGTTTCTAGTACTTCTGCTACATGTCATCTCATGAACTTTACTGTTACTAAGTTTATTCCACTTTCATAGGAAGATTTATGAGCCTGGGGACAATTTTGTTGTAATAACTTTAATTGTAACTGTTATTGCACACATTTTCTTGGCTATTTTTTTTACTAAAATAATCATTTAAACACTTTTAATGGTTCTCTTTGAATTTATACATTGTATTGTCTCGTGTCTTTGTATTGTGACTTTGTCAGGTTCTGAGAATGCTAGTATTTAACCTCTAAGTCACCATTTTCCATCTTTATACCTATGTACTTTTTTTTTTAGTTTCTATAAATATTTGTTTTTACATAGGAAAGCATCCATAAATGAAGGCTATATTATTGTTAATTGTTACCCATTACGAAATGTGTAATTATTTTGGGAAAAATATAGAAATATTTGTAATGCATAAGTTGGTCAGGGAGATGTACCAGGATATCTGGAAATGTCGGAATTTGCTATAAGGATACTGCTAGCCACCCTGAATAACTAACATGGTTGGTGTGTAAATATTTTATCAGTACCGATGTTTCTATCAGAGTTTATAAACTTGCTGCCTCTTGAACAAGAGCAGTGACGTGAGAGTACTCCCACCCCTTTGCATAATGCTGCAAGTGTGCCTAGCTTTGATGTAGTGCCTAATTAGCAGCGAATGGCATTGCTGTTTAATTTAAAAGCAATATAAATGTTTAGTACTTTCTGTTAAAGGCAAGTGGCCAATATTTTTCATTTAGTTTTAACATGCAGCTTCCTACAGTGATTCACTGTATGTATCAGCAACACCAAAAAGTTAAAGTTTCGAATACTAAGTAGCTATTTTAAAAATGTCATAATACAAGGCCCTGTTAAGAGCATTAATTTTCTTGGTGATTTCTGAATGTCTGAGACAGTGCATGTGGGGTGTGAAAATTCTGGATTGGATACTGTGCTTGCTGCACTCTGGCATTATAGTATACTCTTGACACATTTCAAGTTGATGTTCTTATTTAGCTTTAATTGGAAACATACATATATTTACTACCTTAGCACCATGCAAAATTCCTCTGTAATAAAGTGGGCAGGCATCTTTAAAGCTTATGTCAAATATTCATAGTGCCTGTTATGCAAAGTTCTTTCACATATGTCACGGTATAAGTTTTATTTAATGTTTTCAAAAATGCTTCAAAGGTTACATTTATCATCCACTGTAACAGTTGACTCTGTATACTCAGATTGTGATTAGATTCCTAGAAATGTATTGCTTGTGGTGTTCTGTCCGAAATTAAAGGCAGAAATCAGAGAATGATCTTTGAAATTAATACTCCCTGTTAAAAATGTAATGCAGTTTTCTTTCAAGTAGTCAGATGTACTGCATTAGTGCACACCTTCTGTTGACCAAAACAATGACAGAGTGAATTTTTTTTTTAAATACAACATTTAACAGCACTTTAACGTTGCAATGTGGTCTGTTTCAAAAATGGTTTTATAAGTCCCTTATTTGTTCAGTAATTTCATTTGCATGATTACAAGTGATTGAGGCATACATATGAGACACAGTTTTGGGGGGAAAAAAATTATATTGAAGGGGTTGCTTTCGGGGATGCTTTGAACACGTGGCTTTCATTTCATTTGCTTAAATTACAAGATGTATTATTTTATTTATTTTGGCATTATTCTGTTAATAAACATGCACCCATTAACAAACATGGCAGTTGTTGGAGGGAGAGAAACAGTTTTATGCATTTCAAGACTGTTAGAATTATTTGGACTTTAAAGAAGGAATTTTATTTTCTCATGCACGTCTCTTTGAAATTGCTGGCCACAGAAAAATGCATTATTTTATATTATATAGCCAAGCTGTTTTAAAACCCGTACGTTACCTACCAAACCTGCAACCAACAGGTTCTGATAATAATTATGCCCGTCAAATCTATGAGCACAGTAAGTGCGTAAGAAAAATAATAAGGGATGCTTTCTCACTTTCTCCAACCTATGAGTGCAGTAAACGTGTGAGAAAAATAATAAGGGATGCTTTCTCACTTTCTCCAACCTATGAGTGCAGTAAACCCATAGAAAAAAAATACTGCTGCGAATTTAAATAATGCTATCCATAGCACCAGTTTTTGTTTATCTGTGTTGTTTAATACTCACATAAAGTTAAAAAACTGTTGATATGCACAATCTTTGGTGAATGTACCATCTGTTTTGAACAGATGTTACACGAGAAAACAATCAGCAATTGTTTAGTGCTGTGAGTAATTACAATTTTTGATATAGGAATTTTGAAAGGACCAAAATAAATAAATGGGAATCACGGTAAAATGTAAACAAAGGGAACAGATAGATGGATTTTTAACTTTATTTAAAGATACAATGTAAGTAACATGGTAGTAACTTGCAGTAAAGTGAAGTCTAGTGTAAAATCACACATTTTTACTTTAGGGGTTGAATTAAAAAATTCTGTAATTTATAGGTATTTCTATACTGTACCTTTTGAAGCCAATAGCACAATAGTCTTCGGCTCCCAAGACCTCTGTTTCGAGCCGCCCAAATCTCTTCACTTGGTACAATCTCATCTGGTTAATGAGCTATTGAGGAGTTCCCAAAAAGCATATTTTACCCTTTTCCACCCTCTTTGTGGCCAAATTTTAAAAATTCCATTCCTAGAGAGTGCCTGCACCCTAAGAATACACCTCTACGTTTTCATGCTTTTGCATCCAGCAGTTTGGGCTGTGCATTGAGTGATTGTCAAGACACTTCAATTAATATGTGGAGATTAATGTGTGTAGAGAACTAAATAGTAACCTCATTTATGTTGTAATGTTTCAAAATATTTTGTTGTAATTTTTATTTAGTTTTTATCTTTGTATTGAAATTATTTAATTGCCATAACATTGGCCTGTAATAGTTTTAAGATTGTATTGGAAGGCCTACGAACGCTGGTAGTGATGACAACAATTATTGGTTTTTGGATTTCTTTAGGTAACATTTTTGACAACATTGTCTTTAACCAAAATTTATAATGATTCTAACATGCATATGTACAAAGGTGGGCATATGACTAGTGCATATTCTATTTACCATAGGAATGAATGGTAACACCAACTAATGTATTAAAAAGTATGGTACCACCATAATTGTTGGTTGTCATGACATTGGTGGACACAGTTTAATGGAGCTGTACGTAATGTTAATTTACACTAATGAATGTGCTGGTTTTTCAGCTAAGGCATTTGATGGAAAATTCTATACACTGGTTGTTTTTCTTTACAAGACAACGCATTGCCTTACATGAAATTTTACTTTTGTGCACTTTTTCCACCATACCCGGGGTACTTTGGTACATGCCTGAGGTACTTTGTGTGTGTATATATAAACACATTGCAGTGTTTTTTTTTGTGCTTTTTGGGGAAAAAAAAATTTATCCCCCAAAGTTATTAAAAATTCTAGATATTTCATATGAACATGTGTACTTTCTTTAAAACTATTGCATCATGAGAGTTTGTAATTTTCCTCCAGTTAAAGAAAAACGCAAAAACAAATTATTAACATTTTAAAGTAATTACTTAAGACATATGATAATGTAAACAGTAGTGCCAGCAATAGCTTAAGGGGCCTGCCTGTGGTGCTTGAAGTGCTTTGCAGCATGTTTGAACTTCAGGTTTTTTTGACAGCTATGAACATATCCTAGACATGTGTAACTACAAAAAGAAAACATATCCGAGACAAGGATGGAATGGTACATTGAAACCCTGATACAACATTTTTCTGCTTAATAAACTGCCTTCTTGTAGTCCACAAACATTTTTTTTCAATACAAAATTACGCTTGTAACGTTTTCATTTATGTAAGGCTGACATTTCTTGGGTCCAGTGAGAAGTGTAGTAACAGGGTTGTACTGTACTTAGAAGATAATGTGCATGCTAAGTTATCTTAAAACGTACTACCCGGACATGAGAAAATCTGTGAAAGGAGCTCGTATTGAACTAAACCACAGACTTTTCACTAATAAAATGATAGGGTCACTGCCCAAAGTCCCATAGGTACATACATCACAATGAGAGCACTGTATGCCTGTTCAGAGCCTTGCATGTAGTGTCAATGGGGCACATAATGTTCATGGCAGTCGCACCCTGGATCACTCGCTCGCTTCCAAGCCTCAAATGCAGAAAATGGCTACAGGTAAGAGGAGGGGGGGGGGGGTCTCCTTAATGTGTACGTTGCTGGAAAGTTAGGAAGATGGCATATTTGTTTTGGTAGAGGTATAGAACATCCAGTAGATGTGCTGGTGCTTTTAGTTCATTTATGAAGTCAGTGTTGTGGCCTGGTTCACGAACCAGTGTGCTTTGACAGTTCTGGAAGTATGTAGTCCTGTGTACAGTTGTTTCAATGGCAATAGCAATGTGTCCCTATGCCACAGCTGGTGTTTACGCTCAAAGGGACAACTGACAGTCAAACTTTGCTCAAAATGTGAATATGTACTGCAAGTAGTGTCTGTGCTAACCTTGTAGCAGATAAAATTGTTTCATCTGAAAATGGATTAAATTTGTAATAAACATGCGTTTGATATAGTGCAAGTGTACAAACATTCATTCCTACACGCATACAATTGCATCAAAAATTGGAAAATATATACGGTGTTAAATATTTTAATAGTTACTGGAATCTTAACGACCAATAAATTAGTTTATGCTATGCCACTATTCTGGTGTAAAGGTGCAATTTCATAAAACAGTCAGAGGAACAATACATTTAGTTTTCTTATAGACGAGAGGAATGCATTTATAAAGTTTTAAATTAATTAGTTCTGGTCATATTTTCGATCCATTGTTACAATTTTTTTGTTGAACTACGGTCTTGAAAACTAGATGTTCACTCAAGAACATTAATTTCATTGCACAAGTTATACTGTTGAGGCACTGTTAAATTTATTGTGTGTGATGAATTAAATTTTTTCTTGAAATGGTAATTGCAGTTTTCCCATTCAATTCAGTTTGGGTGTTAATATTATTCTTGAGGTTTGAATGAAATAATCTCACACTATAAATAACTTGACAAGTAAAGTTTTTTGAGAAGTGCTTGCTATGTTTTAGCTTTATTTTTAAAAACAAAATGCAATAAATTTTGCTTATCACAATTTGTACTGAAAGACTACTTTAATTCTTGTAGTATGAGTAGACTTTTATCAGTACTCTTGGCGAGGATAACTGTAAACCCGAGAGTCAAAACATACTGTAAAAAATTTTGTACCAGAAAAATAAACTGATTCTACATTAATATAGAATTATAATGGTTTTCCATTCTTGTACACAGCAAAGAAATTTATTTTGCTGTCTGTTTTGTGTTTAATATTGTTTGCATTTTAAAACAAAAGGAAACAAAGTGTGAGATTTGTAACGACTCGGACACCACTACGCATGTACTTGTGAGATGTGGAGTTAATTAGGCCCCGTGTGAAGAGAGAACGTGCAACACATGTGGGAACTTTTGTGTGCGACAGGAAAAATACTCTAAAATAGCAGACATTTCAAATGCAAAACAACCAAAAATATCACTAGGTAAATATGATCTGCTACTGGAAATATTACTCAGCAGAGACGTGACCAGAAAAATGTGGAATTTAATTAGTTTTCTTGTAATTTAAATGAATTGTGACAGGAATAATGTAATCAATTTGTAGACATAATTTTGTGTGTGGCGTCAGCAACACTAGCCCCTCTCGTGACTGATGTGTTCCATTTACCTTACTTAGACTTGACAAGAAAAATTTCTAACTTTCAGAAAAATTAAATAAATGGATTTGTTTCTTTGCTCCAGACTGGCTCAGTGTTTTAAGCAAAAGAATATTAATGCCAAGGTGTCCGTAGTTAAATTCAATGGAGTCAGTTCAACTTTATAAAAAAATAATTTTGTCTGCTTCTTAATAAAATAGTTCTTTGATATATCTGATTATAATTTAAAAACAAAGAATTCTTGAAGTTCTAGATGTTCTGGCAATCTTGTTGTCGGCAGTTGCATCCCCGTGGATGTGGCAGGACCACTCATAGCGGGCTTCCCTATTCAGGCGCTCTGGCTTGTAGTGTTTGATAATAGGCATAACATTCTTTAGTTTGTTTATTGAATGTTGACATATAAAAATAAAGATAATTATTAATTCAAGGAGAATAAAGTAACTGTAAATGCGTTTATTAAAATAAAAGATAAGTTTCTGTTATACATTTATTTTAATAGGTTATAGACCTAGTTGGCTTATAAAGTGTGTTCAGGACTGATAAATGAAACGAGAGTTAGTAAAATACTTGTATTTTAAACTCACGGTGGATGTTTTATTGAATCGAAGCATTTTTCCCCAACTTATGGCTGAAAAAGTCAATAATTGGTTATTCAGCGTTAGAACATTATTAGCATTAAAAAAAATTGAAGCAATTGACATTAGCTATGATGATTTGAAAGGGTTTGATGAAGAAGGAAAGAAAGAATTCAGGGTAAGTGATGTCAANCAATTGACATTAGCTATGATGATTTGAAAGGGTTTGATGAAGAAGGAAAGAAAGAATTCAGGGTAAGTGATGTCAAGGCGAGCTCATTAATATTTCAGTGTGTTAGTGATAAGCACTTGGAGATCATTAAAGATGCAATCGCAGCACGAACAATGATTGAGGCACTGAAAGTAGTGTTTCAATGTAAGAGCATTACTTCCATATTTCATTTGAAAAAGAAATTATTGAAATATCTCAAACTTACTTCTGATAAAATGGAAGATCATTTCATGATGGTTTAATCAATTATCAAGGAGCTTGAAAATGCAGGTGAACCTATCGAGTCAGACAAAATTTGTTATGTATTACGTGCCTGGAATGACAGGTCTACGAAACTGTTGTANCAGGTGAACCTATCGAGTCAGACAAAATTTGTTATGTATTACGTGCCTGGAATGACAGGTCTACGAAACTGTTGTAAGGGCTATCGAAATTATAAACAAAGCTATAACTATAAGATTTGTGAAATTGAAATTGTGTGACGAGATCCGACTAAATGATAAAAATGAAACAAAATATTTTAATGATGAAGGAGCTTTCAAGTCTTACAATCCAGTGTTGGAATTGTTACTCTTTCGGACATGTAGCATACAGCTGTCCTTCAGCAAATGAAAATATCCGAGGCAGAGCCATCTACTTCCGAGGTACCGGTAAATCCCACATGGCACATGAAGCTACAAATTATAATGGAAACAATCAAATTTGCTTTACTGAATATCAATGTTAAAAATAAGGAAGTGTTCATTTTAGACTTAGGAGCAACAGAGCATATGGTACAGGATTACCTTGAAATTTGCATGACAGAAATCTAATAGCTACCTCAAGAAATTAGCATCAAGACTGCAAACAGCAATAAAATAACTGCATATAAACGAAGTATAGTTACTGCTGTTTGGAATGGAACAAAAGTAAAATTTTCAGCATTGATTGTGAAAGATTTGTTGCATAATCTGCTTTATGTAGGTAAAATATTGAAGTATGTATTTGAGGTAAAATTTTATAATCTTGCCAAAATAATTGGTAAAAATGATTAGTTGCTGTGTGAAGAGTCAGCAGTTTGTTTGTCATCAAGTTTAGCATAACCAACAAAAGCCAAGATAAACAAAAATTATCAATGGTTGATGCTAAATCAAGCGATTGGGTCACCTTAACCATGTTGGGTTAAGAAAGCTAGGCTTNCAAAAATTATCAATGGTTGATGCTAAATCAAGCGATTGGGTCACCTTAACCATGTTGGGTTAAGAAAGCTAGGCTTTTCATACAGCAAAGAAAACTGCAAAATTGGTTTCGAGGGTAAAGCGACACAATTACCATTCAAGCCATAACATTGGTGATCTTATCCACTTAGATATTTCCGACCCTATTAAACCTCCAACTTCTCAAGGACATAAATATTTTCAAGTTGTTATTGATGATTATTCTCATTTCACCCAGGTGAAGTTGCTCAAAATAAAAATGAAGCTGAAGGAAACATGATTGATTTTTTTTTAAATTTCTCAAGAGAATCTATGGAGTGAAAACGAAAAGGATCCGCCTGGACAATGGTGGGGAGTTTACTTCAAACAGTTTTTAGCATTATTGCAGAACCAAAGGCAGAACTTCAATATACTATGTAATTTTCCGTTTCCAGCAATAGAAAGATTGAAACGATGAATTGTACGCTCCTTGACATGGTGTACACAAAATTTACAGAGACCAAGCTTCAAAAATTTTTTTTGGGAAGAAGCAATACAGGCCTCTGCCTATGAGCTAAATGGCTTACCAATGAAGGCAAACCTCCTGCACTACTTTGGTATGGTCAGAATGATTTATACAAACTAAGGGTGTTTGGAAGCAGTGCTTATGTGATTACTATGCCAAAGGATAGTAAGTTAAACCTTCGTGCAGAATCTCTGATTATTGTAATGCAGGATATAGATTGTGGGACCCCGTTGCAAACACCATATATTCAAGGAATGTGCGATTTGACGAGAACTGCATTAGATATGAAGAAGAAAATTCAATGAGTGAGGAAATGAAGACAATTATCCTAGATAACAATGAACATGAGATGACATCAGAAGTAGTAAACAATAATTGTCCAGAAGAAAATGAAAACTGTGAGATGATGGATGAAATTCGGGAAGAAGATACAATCCAGAATGATGAAACTCATAAAAAAGTCAAGGCGTACTGTCAGGATTCCAAAGCACCTAAGTGAATATGAGTTGTACACTGCATATTAATATCTGGAATTGAAGATCCAACCACGTATACTGAAGCAGCAACAGACTCTGATTGGATGCAAGTTATAAATAAAGAATTATCTGCTCTGAACAATCAAAAAACCTGGGAACCGACAATTATTCCAGTTGGTGAGAGTACTATCGACACACGATGGGTATTTCAGACAAAAGAAGATGGCACAAAGAAAGCTAGACTTGAGGCACTGCGGTTTCCGGTTCAGGAGTAGCATAATACCATTGATCCGATGTATGCCAAGTACTTGCGGCAAACTAAATCAATGGGACTCACATTCAAGAAAGGAATGTCATTACATGAATTCTCTGATACTGATGGAAGGAGGTAGTAGAGAACGGAAAAGTGTCGGTGGCGTGGTAGCTGTGTGCTGTAGAAATACTGTCTCATGGTCTCTCAAAAACTAAATTCTGTTGCATTGAGCAAGTAAAAGTCTGAAGAGAATGGCAGACATCATGACAAAATCATTCTCTTAAGTTAAATTTGAATATTTCAGAAATTTCATTGGAATGATGTGAAAACTCAACATGTGTGCATTAGGTTAAATGATATTGCAATTTTCATGTTTCAATGAATCTGCTTATAAAAATCTAGGAGTGGTGTTAGAAATAATAGGCACAACATTCTTTTGTTTGTTTATTGAGTGTTGACACAAAAATAAAGATAATTATTAATTCAAGGGGGGATAAGTAACTGTTAATGCTTTTATTAAAATAAAAGGAGAGTTTAAGGTGAGTTTCTATTATGAATTACTTTTATTTTAATATATGGTGCCATTACAGTTGCAGCACATTCAAGCTTTTGTGGTAGTTTGAACTATTTAACTTGAAAATATATGTGGGTGGCTACCAATACAGGCCAGCTTCTTCCTATAATTTGCCTCGTGTCTTTTCCTTCGAGATAGCCTGTTTTCAGGTTCGAATTTGGATCCTTATAATATAAACTAAATTTAAACCCTGCATGCTAAACCCACGTGGGATAGCATCCTGCCTTCAAACACCAAGATGGCTAGAAATCCCTTCCAAACACAATTAAATAATGCCATCTGCTACTGACCAATCCAGAGTGTGCGTGTGACAAGAATTATTCACCATGTCACTTGGTTACCATGGCAATGGATCAATAACTGCTCAGATGTTAGGGCCTTCTAAACACATTACAAAATAAACTGACTGGAAAGACATACAAATGTGTTTATGATAAAATAAAAATCAAACTTTAAATGAGCAGTGAAATTACATACTACTTAACGTAATTAATGTGCCAATGAAAAATATCTGTGAAATTTTATTACACCTAAAAAATACATATAAAAGTAAATAATTAAAATCTACATATGGCATAATTTTACGATGTTGCAGACACACAAGTGTGTGCACAATCGTCCCCACACCCCTCCTGGTTTGTTGCATTTTATTTGAATTTCCTACATATTACTAATTTAGTAAAACGTAAAATTTGTCCAACAAATGCTTGCTGCTTTGTGACCATGTAAAACCATACACATAAATAATGCACCTAACAAATATTTACTGTCTGCATATTTCTCTATGGTCGTGTGTGCATCGACAGGGCTTTCAGAATTGTGTACATTATATTCCTCTTCAACTGAAGCAGGCTTTTGTATATGGGATGATGTTGGTTTCGTTTGTGGTGTGATACCATACATTGTCTGTAAAAGTGCACTTGTTAGTGAGGTAGACTACAGATAAGGTCATCTTGAAGATACTATGAAATAGTATTTTGGAATTTATTTGAATACTTTATTTTTCATTGCGTACATTTGATGGTTGGCATTCATTGGTTGTTCTAAGTAGTCTGAAGATTCCTAAGAAGAAAATACATATCAGGCTATGACCAATCGTCAAGAACGTGTCATTACACTAAACAATATAAGTGTTGAAAGATATTTTTTATAATTTATGTAGAAATGTGTTTTTAAATTCAATGGCTGTTCTTTTTAAAATTTGTATAATATCTGTATCACCCAACATAAGAAAAGTTGTTTATTTAAACTCTACACTAGTACAGTACAATGTAGGACAAATACAAAGCCAGTTGTGCAAAATATACTAACAGTGTGAAAAGCAAAGCAGTAAATAAACAGTAACTACTATGAGCATATGTTTAAAAATTCAATGTATCGATTGGTTGTAAATTACTATAGTGAGCAAGAGTTTTAAAGTATCACATCCATGAGAAACAGTTTTATATATACATAGATAAGTGACCTTACACACACAATTTTCCCAANTTTTAAAGTATCACATCCATGAGAAACAGTTTTATATATACATAGATAAGTGACCTTACACACACAATTTTCCCAAGAAACTTTTGGTATTGAAACCAGTTAAAAAAAAATAATAAAAATCATCGACCCTTCGTTACTTTGCATACTTGTGTGCATGAGTNTATGACCAATCGTCAAGAACGTGTCATTACACTAAACAATATAAGTGTTGAAAGATATTTTTTATAATTTATGTAGAAATGTGTTTTTAAATTCAATGGCTGTTCTTTTTAAAATTTGTATAATATCTGTATCACCCAACATAAGAAAAGTTGTTTATTTAAACTCTACACTAGTACAGTACAATGTAGGACAAATACAAAGCCAGTTGTGCAAAATATACTAACAGTGTGAAAAGCAAAGCAGTAAATAAACACTAACTACTATGAGCATATGTTTAAAAATTCAATGTATCGATTGGTTGTAAATTACTATAGTGAGCAAGAGTTTTAAAGTATCACATCCATGAGAAACAGTTTTATATATACATAGATAAGTGACCTTACACACACAATTTTCCCAAAAAACTTTTGGTATTGAAACCAGTTAAAAAAAAATAATAAAAATCATCGACCCTTCGTGACTTTGCATACTTGTGTGCATGAGCNTCGTTACTTTGCATACTTGTGTGCATGAGTACCTGTACATACGTGTATGCATATTAGTATGCATGTATAAGCTGTAGAAATGTATAGGTTGTTTGTATAAAATCTGAAAACTTATAAATTGTGTTTAGTGCTTACATGTCACATATTTTCAGTGAAAAGAGTAATGTTTGGTCACTGTGTAGTTAGTTTTTTTTTAAATTTTATGCAGTGTAACATTTTAATAAGATGTAAAAATCTCTCACTTTAAAATAGTCAAATATAACATATATTAAGCATTAATTTTGCATCAGTTACATCAATATGCTGTTGCAAAAAAATCCTTAGCAAGTATTTTTTTTTTTACATATTAATGAAAATTATTTTTCAAGTTGGTGATGATGAGGAATATTAAAATGAAGCACTATGCATAGAATGATTTCGTTTGTATGAAAAATTTAGGATTTTGTTGAAGCGCTGCTTTGTTGCACTTCCAGAAAGTCCCGTATTTATTAGAGTCTTCAGGCGAGGTCCGTTCTAAGATGCACCCCAGTTTCAGTGCTTAAAATGTCTAAAAAAAATTTAACATGCGAATTTAGGATGCACTTTAAGTACAACCAACATTTAAGGCCTGCGCCCCTTCACCTCTCAAAAAAAGTAACTTTGCCCGACTTTGACTTTGTCAACGTCTGCTGCCAATGAACCAACATGTATCTTCTGACAGAGACTTTTCTGTTGATACAAAAGTTTCTGGTGTAATGAACTTTATTTTGCTCCTGAATTCTTATGTAACTTAAATTTATTTCACTTTTCGTTTCTTGTGTAACATATTTCATGCCCCAATTCTTGCGTGATGTAATTTTATTAGATTTTATTATTCCCGTAGAATGTATAGTTGTTATGTTTGTACTTTTACATAATCCCTATAAACGAGAGTGCAACGGCAAGTGAGAAGATTTTTCTGTACAGACGTAACTGAACTGTTGAAAAATGTTCACCTAATTCAGTAGTGTTTTTATCATACAATTAAGAAATTAATGTGACAAGTTATGATTCCGGTAGTCTACACTTTTTATAAGTAAAATATTGTAATAAGACAAACAATGAGATCACAATGAGGTCTTCCTATTATTTGTAGATAAAATCCAGTATTGTGTTCTTTAGGGCAATGAACTTGTCCATTATATCCTATAGAAGGCTTCTTTCTACATAATGTTCCACAATAGTTCATTTTATATAAAAATAGTTGCCAGCTGTGACGTTCTCTGCCGTGACATACCCCAAGCACTAGTTGAAGGAGTTGTGAGCATTAGAGGAATAATTGTACTCTGCCTTAAACATGTTGGATGTTTGGTTTTTGAAGTTGCAGAATATTCTAAAGTGAAGAGTTAAGATATTTTTCATAGTGATACAGAAGTTCAAGTTCAATTTTCAAGTGTTGAGTCTCCTTAAAAAAATTGGGGTAAGATTCTTGCAAAGAAGATAGAGCATCTGTAAAAAAAAAGTCTTTTTGAAAATCGTTATAATTTTGAGGTATCAACTAACCAGAAATGTGCAAGGTTGTTGGTATCATAATTTTGCATCAATTTCTGTCAAAGCTATCAATAATCTTAAAAAAACAAGATTTTGTAATTTTGAAAAATTTCTTACTTTGATAAATTTCAGTATTTTCGCCCAAACGGAAAGTCACTTCTTTGTCGGGCTGTTTCATGTGATCTGCAAACCTTCTCATTCCTTCTTCTGTAGATTACGGTATTGCACAATTGCATTACAATTTTTTTTGCCGAAAAAAGCTATATATATCCAGTGATTTCTTTCGGAGGACATCAAATAGACCAGTTATGTGGAGAATGTCATTAAATACAAGATACACGAATGCACATTCAATATCATTCATGATTTTCATAAATCCCACTGCACGGTAAACTGCTGTTTGATCTTATTCAGTATCTGTCACTATTTTTTTCAAATCTTCCTTGCTTAGTTATTACTTCCAGCAGTTTTGATTTTGATGACTGACATGTGGCTGTTGATTCTGAGTATCCTCCTTCACTCGACTGTATCCATGATGTAAGTTCGTTTAACAGCATCGTGGATAAAACATGGTATTCTAGAAATAGTGGCAAAAATGTGGCATTTGGAAATTAATCTAAAGCTGGTTTGAGTTCTTCAAGGAAAAGCAATGTGCTAAGCACGATTGAGACTACAAGGCCTTACAGCCGCCTCTATGTGATATCGCTGGTAGTGGGCAATACAATCACTACCGGCATTGTTGTGGAATATGTAACAATACGGTAAAATAAAGTCGACAGTACTGGATAATACAAAATTATCTGCTTTCAATCTTTGGCATTTATAAGTAAGTTAAGAATGATTTTCAGAAATATTGCTTAGTGTCACATTCCTAAAATACATAAACTAGCTGTAAACCATTTTGTAATTTTTGTTGTATTTACTCTGTTACTATTTGCTAGCAAGAAAAAATGATGTTCAGAAACATAATGTAATGACACATTCACTCAATGTATAAAATAAGCATTCCTTTATTGATCTTTGTTTAGCAATGATGTTATGTAATAATATTTAACCAACAAGGAAAGTACTGTTATTATAACCTCTTTGGAGTGAATCTCACTGTGTGTTATATTTTCTGAAAACTACTGTAATTTGTGTAACTATCTAATGAAGAAGTTCAAATACTTTCAATAAATATCTTTAATATTACTGAAATAAATTTTNGATTTTGTAATTTTGAAAAATTTCTTACTTTGATAAATTTCAGTATTTTCGCCCAAACGGAAAGTCACTTCTTTGTTGGGCTGTTTCATGTGATCTGCAAACCTTCTCATTCCTTTTTCTGTAGATTACGGTATTGCACAATTGCATTACAATTTTTTTTGCCAAAAAAAGCTATATATATCCAGTGATTTCTTTCGGAGGACATCAAATAGACCAGTTATGTGGAAAATGTCATTAAATACAAGATACACGAATGCACATTCAATATCATTCATGATTTTCATAAATCCCACTGCACGGTAAACTGCTGTTTGATCTTATTCAGGCTTAGTTATTACTTCCAGCAGTTTTGATTTTGATGACTGACATGTGGCTGTTGATTGTGAGTATCCTCCTTCACTTGACTGTATCCATGACATAAGTTCGTTTAACAGCATCGTGGATAAAACATGGTATTCTAGAAATAGTGGCAAAAATGTGGCATTTGGAAATTNGTAAGTTCGTTTAACAGCATCGTGGATAAAACATGGTATTCTAGAAATAGTGGCAAAAATGTGGCATTTGGAAATTAATCTAAAGCTGGTTTGAGTTCTTCAAGGAAAAGCAATGTGCTAAGCACGATTGAGACTACAAGGCCTTACAGCCGCCTCTATGTGATATCGCTGGTAGTGGGCAATACAATCACTACCGGCATTGTTGTGGAATATGTAACAATACGGTAAAATAAAGTCGACAGTACTGGATAATACAAAATTATCTGCTTTCAATCTTTGGCATTTATAAGTAAGTTAAGAATGATTTTCAGAAATATTGCTTAGTGTCACATTCCTAAAATACATAAACTAGCTGTAAACCATTTTGTAATTTTTGTTGTATTTACTCTGTTACTATTTGCTAGCAAGAAAAAATGATGTTCAGAAACATAATGTAATGACACATTCACTCAATGTATAAAATAAGCATTCCTTNTGCTAGCAAGAAAAAATGATGTTCAGAAACATAATGTAATGACACATTCACTCAATGTATAAAATAAGCATTCCTTAATGATCTTTGTTTAGCAATGATGTTATGTAATAATATTTAACCAACAAGGAAAGTACTGTTATTATAACCTCTTTGGAGTGAATCTCACTGTGTGTTATATTTTCTGAAAACTACTANTATTATAACCTCTTTGGAGTGAATCTCACTGTGTGTTATATTTTCTGAAAACTACTATAATTTGTGTAACTATCTAATGAAGAAGTTCAAATACTTTCAATAAATATCTTTAATATTACTGAAATAAATTTTATTTAAACACAAAATACTGCAAAAATGGTCATTGTGTGGGGTGCATGAAACAACTAGATCTCGGAATATGCTAAAAATACTGTCCTAATGTTACTTGAATATTCCTTTTTCTACTGAAAGTGTATAAAGTTGATAGACGACTGTCTGCTTACATATGAAAACTTTGTGGGCATGAAGTTGTCATGCAAAATAGCATTTAATGAGGCATTTACTCTTTCATCATTGTCAAGAAACTTAATGATGTGCACTTCTTAGCCAATCNTACAATATGGCGCATCAACTGTGCGGCATTATAAAATAAATTCTAGTTAGAAAGTCACAAAAACGCAATTATTACAAAATACTGTCCTAATGTTACTTGAATATTCCTTTTTCTACTGAAAGTGTATAAAGTTGATAGACAACTGTCTGCTTACATGTGAAAACTTTGTGGGCATGAAGTTGTCATGCAAAAATAGCATTTAATGAGGCATTTACTCTTTCATCATTGTCAAGAAACTTAATGATGTGCACTTCTTAGCCAATCANAAAATAGCATTTAATGAGGCATTTACTCTTTCATCATTGTCAAGAAACTTAATGATGTGCACTTCTTAGCCAATCAAGAGTTATTTCCAAGAGACAGAGGAACACACAAGTTAAACACAGTGGTGTATTATTACACAGATGCTTCAGTTTTCATTAAAATCTAATCCAATTAATCTGCTAGTTATATGATTCTCTTGTTTGCCCATTGGTTGGGGCATCACTAGCTTGGCTAGAAGAGGTTTTAAGACCTCAAAGTCTCAATGGTTATGGCTAAGCAGTGAATAAACATGGCTTTGGGAGCCTTATCTTTAATTTTTTTTCTATAGAACAAGTGCGCAGAGATTATGCTTTTGCTGTTGTAGCACTGTGTGACAAGATTATATTTGTAATTACTACATGGTTCTAAAACTTTGGTGAGTAATTAAAATGATGATTGCACTGTCTGATCAGAAATGATGTCAAAGAATCATCCAATTTACCTTGGCAATAAACATGTTTCACTACGGTAGAACACTGTGATTTCAGAGTACTATTTTTTGTGTCATCAGTGTGAACGAGGGAAAAAATTCTTATTTGCGTACTTTTTTTTTTTTTATATATAATCTTGAATATCAGAAATAGCTACATACGTACAGTTAGGTCATTCTGAATTGTGTTTGAATCTACTGTGAAAACAGACTGAATTTATTTGTAAAGATTCTGAATGTCAGTTGGACTTCTTAAAGTCAGCAGTGCAAGTATTTATATATATATTTCCTTGACTGCTAGAAAAAGCTGTTTCATCGTGGCCCTGAAATGCTAACTCTTGTTGATATACATACTTACAAAACTGCATCAATNGCTAGAAAAAGCTGTTTCATCGTGGCCCTGAAATGCTAACTCTTGTTGATATACATACTTACAAAACTGCATCAATGGCATGTAAGAAAAGTATATTTAATCAAACATTTTCATTACACTTTTGGGTAAACATAGCCGGAAATTCTCATTCATAGCATCGTCTATTTTGTTTGTGTGCTTTCAAAGTGTTTCCATTGCAACACACATTTAATTTGCACTGCTGAATGTTCGTATTTGTGAAGAATTTGGTTAACATTCAACTACTCCCAAAACCCTTGCCATATTCAAAAATTTTTTTTGTAACGTTCATTAAAAGATGAATTCAGCAAAATAGCTTTTGCAAATAAAATATTGTACATAGCTATGAACAATATTTGTGTCACGGGCCCTGAAAATGTTAAGAGACATGACAGTATCTCTCACATGTTGGATGTATCAACAAATCTCGTCTCTCTTCATCACGTCAATGCAAAAATGGTGTCTTTTTTTAAGGTTGATTTTTAAACCTCTTTACCTGCAATGAATTGTCATAGTACATATTTGCAAAACAGTACGTATGACCAAAAAGAGACTTCTTGCCCTACTAACCACCCAGTGACATGATCTGTAGCACAATGCCTGCCTGTCGGGAACCTGTTGCCAAGGGTGAAACAGCTCGCAGGCCGTTGTGGTGACAGGTGCTATGGCAAGCAGGACAGCTTCCCCTACTCTCCATCCCTCCCTCCTCTTCTCTAATCTATCTGTTTCTATATTTCAAGGTCATACAGGCTAGGAAGGGAAGCTCTTTCTGGGGAAGTATATCCACTTTAGGGCATTACTGAAGAGCACATGCTCTGAACTGAGTAGCATGGGCTTTTACAATAGGTGCAGAAATGTCATCTGTCCAATAATTTTTAACCATGCTATTTTTGTGACATTGTTATTTATTTATTTTGAATGTTGGTGAAGTGGTGCTATACTTTCTGCTCCTGACTAACTACCGTTGTTCTTGAGGGAGGATGGGACGGGTCTTTGTTATGCGGCCTGATCTTCATGGGCCTGGATCCTTGACTTTTCTAGGAAGTGGAAGATGTTCAGTACAAACCACTAGATATATAACATGTATGATGTTGCTGCTATAAGAGGTGGAGGGTGCACTCCAGAACCAAGAATGGTTATGTGAGTGTTGTAGGTACCGTCCTTCAGATGCTACCGTAGACCTCGATGAGTACAGTGTGTGACCTCGATCGGCATGGAGAGGAACAACATCTATGGTTTGTATTTTAAGTTCAGTTGAGCGGTATGCTGGTCTGGGTCTGGNCGATCGGCATGGAGAGGAACAACATCTATGGTTTGTATTTTAAGTTCAGTTGAGCGGTATGCTGGTCTGGGTCTGGCAGGGGTAGGGGTGGGAGTGCTCAGGATTTATGTTCTTGCACTGCCCATTCACTTCTCTAACTTAGCACCACTGCTTCACACAAAACATGTGGGATACCTTGCCTGTCATGGTTAGATATGAGAGGTGAGGTGGTTAAGGAACTTGGTGGTTGACAGTGTGGGAATGGAGGGGTGCCCAGGAAAGGAATCCCAGTCGGGCTGGATCATATGGTCTCCATTAGCAGGTGACACTGGCTTGTTCAGCACATCGGTAGGAGGGACACCTAGGGGCTTATCCCCTGATGGCAGGTACATATGCCAAGTTTAGGTGAGGGAGTGGTTGGTACATATATTGTTCAGATGTATCTCCTCTTTGCAGACTGGTGGGTCGGAGGAGCATTGCACTTGTGTGCTGGACAGAGGAAAGGAAAGGTAGTAAGATGAGGTCTCTTGAGATTTTTTTCGTAGTATTTTTATTTCACGTATAAGTATACATTTTGCTACATCACTTGTTTGCTGTGTAATTCATTACATTACATTTCCCATGCATTGCTGCCAACTGTCCTAATCAGCTATTCCCTTCATATCATACACCACTCCCCCTTATAAATCTAGTATTTTTGTCTGTTTCCTCATTCTTTCTGGGTACCTCTTGCCTTTCATACTCCCCTCGGTGTTGACCATGCTGTCGTTCAGAAAACCTTTGAAATCAGGGGAAGGAGTTCTCTGTTCTGTATTTGCAGTGAGGTTTTCTTTTACCTGCTCTAGGCTATCATCCTAAACCTCCCTGACGTGACTGTTGCCCTTGGCACATTTGAGTGTTGAGCTAGCCATGGTGTCACAAATATCCTTTTCTCTCTCTCATTTGTGCTAACCTCTACTGCACATCCTACTTCCTCACATTGATGCTCTCGCTCCTGCATCTGCATTTCCATCCTTCCTCTCGCTAACTGATCAATGTGCCGCCGCCACTTACGACCCTCACAAGTTTCAACAACAGTCAAGGGACCTGTTTGTTCCCTGACGGTAGCTGGAATCCACTGCTCTTTGTTCAGTGTATGATTCCTAGCCTTGATACTGCTGCCCGCTTGCAACTGCCTAATTTTAGTTTTTCCTTCACCTTGCCTACGATGTTGCTGTATCACCTTATCTGTAGTGCTTGGTACTACCAATGATATTCTTGTGCGCACAGTTCTGCTTAGCATTAAATTGCACGGTGTCTCCTCTGTAGTGATCTGAGGGGTAGTTCTGTAACCCAACAAGAAACGTGACAGTGCTATCGCTAAAGGAACTTTGTCATTCACCATCTTTTTTTACCTTATCCTTACATCTTCTTACCATGTTTTCTGCAACTCGTGGTGAAAAAGTGTGCTTAATTCCGTTAAACGTACAGAACTCTGCAAACTGTTACGAAGTAAATTGTGGTCCGTTGTCTGTGACCATATGCTCTGGTAAACCAAAAGTTGCAAACCATCCACAAAGACATGCAAGTATCGACTCTGAGGTTACTCAATGTAATTTTTCTACCTCTGGCCACTTAGAATAGCTGTATATTAAAACTATAAACATATTCCTCAAGAACGGACCTGCTAGATAAACGTGTACCAATTTGGTACACGTTTATGGTTTATGGTACACGGACATGGCCAAGTTACCCATGGCAGCGATGCCATGGGTGACTTGGCCATGTCCAAGGTACGAGAGCAGAGTTTGGAGGGTTGGTTCTGTTTTGTAGGCATGCAGTGGGCCACCACATGTAGGACCTGGCTAGTGACTTCATTTTAGCTATTCCGAAGTGAGATGAGTGCAACTCCTTTAATATATCGCCCTGCAGTTTGTCTGGTATGATAACATGATGTCCCCACATTATGCATTCTTGTACAGCTTGACTTTTTCAGCTTGTGTACCAATACCATTTTGGTTCACAACATGTTCTAAGAATGAAACTGAGCGCAACAAAAACTGACGCTTGCCCTTGTTTACCTTAAACCCAAATTCATGCAAACGAATTAAAATACGTTCCAGGTTCTTGAAATGGTCTTCTGCATCCTTCCCTGTAACCTAAATTTCATCCTCCTGAAAACTGACAATACCTTCCAGACCTTGTGCCATAGTGCGTTGGAAAATAGCAGATGCTGATGTTACACCAAATGGAAGTCGTTTGTAACAAAAAAAGTCCCTTAGGTGTTGTAATAGTGCAGATTTCCTGTGACGTCTCATCTAACTGAAGTTGTTGATAGGCGTGTGACAAATAAATTTTTGAAAACCCTTTAGCACCTTGAATTTTAGCAAAGAGGTCTTCAATTCGTGGAAGCAGATATATCTGAACCTCAAGTACCTTATTTACTGTTATCTTCTAGTCACCGCAAATTCGAACACCACCATTGCTCTTGATAACTGGAACGATAGGTTGAACTCAACAGGGTGAATTATGTCCAAACACAATAGTCTTTCCAATTCACTTTCCACTTTGTTTTTTAGTGCGAATAGCAACACACTATGTGGTGATACAATACTCTTGTAATTGTTTTTCAGTTTTAATGTCACAACCTTTTTTGAAAATTTGCCCAAACCACCATTGAACAGCTGGGAGAACTTGTGTACGAGTTGTTGCACCCTCTTATCATTATCATCACAAGAAACATCTCTATGCATTACGAAAACCGGTTTGGGAAGATTTAGGGCTCAATACCAGTCTCTGCCTAATAAAGGAGGTCCACCATTAGGCACAACAAATAATAGTAATTTTTACATGGGCTACATACTTTGACTCTACTGTTATTGTACCACTTGGTTGCAACTCACCACCTGTTTACGAGCGTAGTCTGATATTTGTGTTTTGGATAATGTGATTTGAGATTGAGAAGGGTTGTTTGTTGGTATCATACGATATTGTTGAAATAACTGCCTCTGTGTCCACTTCCATTTCAAGCACTACCGATGCAAGTTTCACTTTTACTTACCACGGATGTACACCAATACTGTTGATGTTGAATGGATGTAACCACGTGTCTTGGTTATCTTGCTCTGGATGATTATCTTGATCATAACTTGGAAATTTTCAACCACGTAATTTTGCCGCATAACATTGCCTTGAGGGTTATGAAGATGACACATTACAGGTAGGTGACCCAGTTGCAGTTATGGCATTTGTATCCTCTAATCCTGCACTTGGGAAGCAAAGTGGTTAGGTTTACCACAACAAAAACATACTACATCCTTGTCTTTCACACTTTTGTTAGTGCTGTAAGCGGCACTATTTGCGACTGCCTGGCTGCTTGCAACGGCACTTTCAAAATACCTGGGAATGGGTTTTTCACGAAGGTGGTTATGAGAGTCCCGAACTCGCTAGAAAAGTATCTTGTGTACTGTACACTAGGATCTGGGATGTGCTCACAATCTCTTGACCATATTTTCCGCTGCCTTTTCATAGGACAAAGTGATTTTCACAGCTTTGTCAAACAACAACGTTTCACTTTCCAGATATACAATCTGCGTAATGTCCTTGTTGCGGAAGCCTACAACAAATGATCAGGTAATACTTAATCGAGAAATGTTCCAAAATTGCAGCGACTCGTACATTTCCGCAGGCCTGCAATGGACTTTGTGCTTGATTGTAAACATTGGTGAAATTTATGCCAAGCTGCAATCACCGACGGTGCAGGATAAAAATACGTCTTTAGGATGGAAATTAGTTCTGAATATGATTTGTCGGCCGGTTTAACAGGCTTGCACAAATCACGTAACAGTTCGTACGGCACTTGCCATATAGACAAGATCAAAATGGGTTTCCTCTTCTGAAGTCCGTCGTCACCTTCGCCGATGTCGTTGGCGATAAAATAGTGTTCCAAGCGTTCATCGTACAAGTTCCTGTCCTCTTTACCGGCTTCATATTTGTCTAACGCGATTTTCGCCATCCTCGTTGCCAATTGTAGTATCTTTATTTCATCTATAAATATACATGTTGCTACATCACTCATTTTGCTGTGTAATTCATTACATTCCCGCGCATTGCTGCCAAATGCCCTTATCAGCTATTCCCTTCATATCCTACATCTGTCCTCAAGAAAAAGAGGTAATTAAAATTGCAAATGATTTCATTGGTGTGAAACACTAAAGAGCTGGCAGTATTATGCTAACATATTTTATTAGGTTACTGAAAGAAGTGCATACTGAGCCAGCTGTTAAATGTGAGGAAAAGTCAGTGTAGTATTTAAAATCCTTAGGATAAGTATCCATAAATAAAAAAATTACAGTTTTATGTACCTTAAAATATCATCCTCGATTAACAGGATGTCCAACCACAGGGAAAATGGAAAAGTCAGGGAATTTAATGTGATTGAGGAAAGCCACGGAAATGTCGGAACTTTCACCTGGGTCAGGGAAAATGTAAATAATTTGCTACTCTGCAAAAGCTGTTAGTTGTGTGAATACAGTATAATATAAATGTGAGCATATGCATTAAACAATGTAATTTTTGAATTTGTGAACTGGCAATAATACATCTTTGCCAAGTGACATGATACCTATACGTACAAAATAAAAAATTTGTGTGTTTGCAATGGGAATTCGTGTGAAATCAATAGCATGCATTGTGAGAAATATTGATGTGTTGAATAAAATGTTCACGCTGCCTGCTTGGTCTGTTTCAGTGTATTTTAATTCAACTTCACTGATAGCATATCTATTCTGTCAGGTGTGAAAAAATATGGTATTGGAAGTCCTGATAACAGGTCGGGCAAAATGTTAAGATTCTGTCTGGAAAACGGGGAAAAGTGAGGGAATGCCAAAACAGTATTTCAGTGGATGCCCTGATAAAACTTGCTTAATAGTGCAGAAAATATATTTAATTTCGTGAGTTTATAATTTTACAAATATTGCAAAATAGTGAAGAAATTCAGAAAGTAACTCTTGCTGTATCCAATTTGAGTTTTTATACTGTTTGATTTACGATCATAATGAAAACTAGATAATTTTATGGACATGTGATAAAGATTGATACAACATGCATTGATAATTCAAGTTATATAGTCCATTCATGGTTACTTCCATCTTTTGTGAAACCCTGCTTAAGTTCTATTTTCAGACTATTTGTCTGCCTCATGCAAGCAAAGCTTAACCCAGTCTAGAAAATTACACCAAAGGCACAACACGCCACATTCATGCTTACTCAGTTCATTATTATTTTACATAATAACCATTTCTTACTAAGTATTACCAACACATCTATTTTTCCTGTATTTTTATTCATATTAATTATAAATGAAATATTGTAATTTGTAGATAAAATATAAGTTCAATTTAACCAAAAATAAAATACTTCAATTTTAATGCAAGTATAAAACACTTATGATATGCAACACATTTAGTAAACAACCAAACACGTCGCACACACTGTGATTTTTCAAAGGTTTGATTCAAGAAGTGCGAAGATATCACGAACAGATTATAATAAAACACTTGTAATTTATTCATTAAATGTCTTTGGTGATAACTTGGTGAAAAAATTGCAAACATGGGAAACATGAAGATGTAGTGAACAATAAAACACACAGGTTTGTTTGCACCAGTATATGCTGCACAAAAAAAAAAANGGGAAACATGAAGATGTAGTGAACAATAAAACACACAGGTTTGTTTGCACCAGTATATGCTGCACAAAAAAAAAAAACTACAATTTTAACACACAATACTTTTTACAAGATGCCAGAGATGCAAATGAGTGTTTGTGAGTGNCAAAAAAAAAAACTACAATTTTAACACACAATACTTTTTACAAGATGCCAGAGATGCAAATGAGTGTTTGTGAGTGATGTAGGTCCTAATAAAAGTAGAAGAACTAAATGTGATTTTTTAAAATTTATTTATACTGCTATAAATATTGTTACTCTTATTATTCTCAGTGAGTGCAGTATTTAATATCTATTGCAATTTTAATTAAAGTACTTATCACTGACCATATACTGGTTACATTCAGTTCACACTCATTATTTACACATATTCAATCCGCCTATTGCCATCATTCCAAATGTCTCCCTCACATATCCAGTTTAATAGTCCCACCTGTAAGTCTCACTCTTCGCTGTACCGATGCCCTGCTCACAATCTGCAGACTTCACTCTCTGGTCACTCTCGCTGTCACTCATCGCTTTGCTGGCTCGCCGCTTTGCTGTCTTCGCACACCTGGCTCGTAAGGTTATACAACCCTCCAAACTCTAGACTGTTGGCTCAGAGGCCCGTCATAGCTTAAGTAGTCTGAATGGTCTGATATAGAAGGCTCCTCGCACCCCGAGGCTCTTTGAGAGAGGCAAGGGTGGTGACCATAACATTCTTTCAATGATAACCCTAGAAATTTAATCCATTCAAGGACAGGAGCACACGAGTCCTGATAGGCTTATTGCTGTAATAGCGGCATGCCCTTGTTAATCTCTGCGCATTCCTCGGGTTACAGCTTGCCCGACATACTGATTCGCTCGTAAGAAGTTCGTTTCATGAATGTATTTTAACAGACATGATTGTGTGTTACCTTGGCTTAGACTGATTTTAATTCAGAAAGGGTGTTGGCATTATAAAGTATGTATTCCTGTTGTTAATCATTTTTGATGCCATGGTAAATTCTTTCATCATGTGCTGTACATTTTTCTGGTTTACTGAGTTGAGGGTTGTATGGAGTTTTCAGATAGGTATACTCATATTTCTTAATAATAATAATAATAATAAACCACCACCAACATAACATTATTTTGGTATACTTATGCCTTTCAGCACTTGTGGGTAGCCTCTACAGCAAAGTAAATGTAATTTGTTTAATGGTTGAAAGCAATCAACTCACATTCAGTAGGTCTATATACTTGTTAGGGAAATGCAAATGTTTGAAAAATAAAGTTTGAATGACAATACTTAAGTATATGTTCATGCTGTAACATAATTTTGTCTGTTGGATACTTGTTTCTGCTGAAGGTGGTCGATATATTTTTTGTATTGTTACATATTCACAGTAATGGTGTTTTTGAGTAAGTTGCAAATTAGGTACCTACTGTTAGCTTAACATTAATCTTGATATTTAACCTGTGGTAAAATGTTATGTACCTCTTAAATGTTACGAGAGATAGATTTTATACATGATTGAGAAAAATTACCTTAGTTAAATATAAATATTTTTGTGATTTATAATGATGTAGTATAGTATATTAGGGGTATCCAGTTGATATAATAAGTATGATACTTTGTGTGTGTGAAGTACTAAACATTAAGCCAGGTGCTATGTTATTATGATACATGGAATTTTTAAACATATGTCATCTGCAATACACCATATAAATTGCAGAAAAAATTGCCTAAATTAAAATTTTTGTTAAATGGTTATAGGTTTATAGATTTCAGTTCTTTTTAGAAGGCTTCTTTTATAATTTGTGCATATTGAAGATGTACTATCTAACTGTTCCCAAATCATCAGAACTAATGGTATACTTGAACTAATTTTTTTTAAAGCAGGCATATAGTTGACTATGGCAACAGATGGCACTGAGATTACTACAAAATACAGTAGAACCTTATTGTAACATTTCTGAAAGGACAAAAATTTTCTGCTTTATGTGAGAGAAAAACTTAAAAAATATATATATTGTAGGCATTAGAAAATAGGGAATGGGGTCGTGGACCAAATGAAACAGTTTATCAACCAGGTAAAGTAATAAACAGAAGTGTTACGACAGGATTTAACTTCATGTACCTACACTCGTGAGCAGTTGAACTAGAGATACCTGTCCAGTTGTGTGTAACACCTCTTTTCGTCCGACAACGGTGGCGTGGCAGGAACTCCACATGGCACCAGAAGGGGTCGTGTGCCATACTGATCTGTGACCACTGTACAGCCTCCCATAATGCATGGAGATTAGTTGGAGCAGGACCCACTGCATGCACATCACTCTCGACAGCATTTCAGATGTTTTCAATAGGATTGAGGTCGGGTAACTTAGGGGGCCAGGTAAGCAACCTCAAGTCCATGGAGTGTTCATCCAACCTATTACGTCACAATTCGGGAGTGGTGGGCTGGTGCATGCGTGCGCATGATCTACCAGCAAGTCCTAGTATCGTTTGCCAGTGAGGGACGATGGTACATGTATTAGGGGACCTATTTCATCCCACATAAACAGTCTCCATACGAGGATACCACCACCACCAACCTGAACTGTACCCTGCTGACGCAAGGAATCCATTGCTTCATGTTCTTGGTGACGCACTCATACCCTGACATCTGTATGCTTCATTGCATACTTCGACTCATCCACCCAGGCAACATTTTTCCATGCGAGGGTCCAATGGTAGTGTTCCCACACCCATGTTAATCATTGAGGCTTGTGATGTGCGGTGAGCAGAAGTACTCTAGTGTGGAGGCGACTTCTGTACCCCTACCGATTTCATGGCTGCTCACAAGTAGTTGTAGTCCAGCATTGAATCGGCAAGTTATCTGCTGTACTGTGGCAGGTCTGTTCACTGTTACCAACTCAGCTAGCTGACAGCAACCCCTGTTATCGACACATTGTACGCCGTGGCAGTTGTCCCTGGTGGTGGTGGTGGTTGTACCAGAACCAGCAAACTTGCAATACGCTCTTGACACAGTGGCCCGTGGAAACCCCAGACTGGCTATGGCCAGTTGCACCGAGATCTTGTTTCTTCCCCATTTTGTACTCAACTGTTACTCGGAGAGTCCTTATAAGGTCTGATGACATATCAGCCATGTGTGGCGGGGCACTGTTCCACAGTATAGTTTTGCCAACGTGGCAGGTGTCTTAATTCAAATTCTCACTTGTATATGTTTTTGGTAAATTATCTATAAAAGAGTATGTGTGTAAAGTGTTATTGTTTTAAACACATGCAGAATAGTGTTTACAAGTTTTCTGTGTGCTGGAGACTTTAAAAGTTCGTTCACTTAGTACCGGAAGTGTGTTTGTGCAAACTAAAAATAACACATATTGGAGAATGAAAATGTGGTAGTGTGTATGTAGTTGCAAAACATATTGGTTTTCTATGTACCTTATGTATTTACATGTCTAAATGTGCATGCTGTATATAGTAATTTTCAGGGAACTAAATAAAACAACGAAATACTTGAAAAAATTTTTGGCTGTTATATTGAAGTATGATAAAAAAAATGCTTACAGTAAAGCCTCACATAAAATTTTAAATACATATAAATGTATAGTAAATATTCTTTTTTCTCAGAAATTATACTTGTGCCAGATGTTCATAAAAATGATAAGTATAGGTGAAACAATGTATCAGAAACATATCTCCTATTTTTTTAAAAACTTTTCAGTGTTTTTCTATCAAAGTGCTTTTGGTTATGTTCCCCTACTTGAAGTCTTTCGAGTTCCAATACCAACTCTCGTAGCAGAATGTGGGCCTCGTCACCCCAGTTACTCCTAAATGGGTAAAGTCACCTCATTGCCCCCTCTGTGCCTATTCCTGCTTGGTTATTATTTGGAAACAGAGTGAAGGGACAGATTAATGGGCCCTCTTTTTCCTTTTCCTCTTTCCTCTCCACTGGCAGCTGGCACCTTAGTGGTGGGTGCTGCATTCTCGGACTTTCGCCTTTTTAAGCTGTGATGGAAATTCAACAAGTAATTATTTAAAGACTTACACGTTAAAGAACTTTATTTCAATAAATGTAAGCGTTTTTATTTATTTATAAATTTTTTTTATAGAGGAGTTAACTTCCAAAGAAATGTTTTTAAATAAATTTGGGGTCTAATCATTAGAAAAGCCATTTCATGCTTGCTGTTAGTTTTACCATCCTTTTGCATCAGAGAATATAGCTATTCCTATCAGACTGATAGCTGTGTTATCAGTATGCAGAAAATTTTCTTTAAATGGGAAATTTGTTTTTTGTTACTACCCATTATGAGATGTCCATTTTTAAAAACCATATATGGTTTTGTATTTTGTGGACCCCATTGTTATTCAGTTAGAAAATGTAATATTGTAATATCGTATTTTTTTTATGTCCGGTTAATATAATTTGATGGAAAAGGGTAGTTTGTACCTGTTTAATTTGTACGCTATTCTGGAAACCAATAATAAGTTACAGTTTTCATCAACACAATCTTGTGGTTGTGCTGTATAGAGCTAGTGCCTTTGTTACTCCAATTTAGTAAATATTTAATATTTGCCTATGGATGGCTGTTTGGAAGAAGGAAATAGAGTATTCTGAACCGTACACTCTGGATGCAGTTACTGCCAAAGTGTCTGTAATTCAAATACCCTGGGGAAGTAGTACAGATATGTTGTAACTGTGAGTTCACAATGTGTAGTTTTTGTGAAGTTATATGTGATATGTTGGTGTGTAAGCTGGTCTTTTTAAGTANAACTGTGAGTTCACAATGTGTAGTTTTTGTGAAGTTATATGTGATATGTTGGTGTGTAAGCTGGTCTTTTTAAGTAAGTATTAAACGGGAATATTAAAAATCACTATTCTTACATTTTACATGTGTAAGTTTTGTGTGTTGATATGACACATTTTTCTCAGAGTGATTAATAAAATGTAATTGCTTAACGTGTGTATTATTACAGTGTCCTTTTTTTAAAATTTAATTTGATCTTTGTCAATAACGTATCTGCGAGTTGAAGTTTCAGTTATAATAGGTAAATTGTTTGTAGGCTACTGCATGCATCTGAAATGTTTTTAAGGCATATCATTGTTGTGGTTGATAGAGGGATAGTGTGTATTATATTTGATGTGAAAGTGATTTCATGAAATAAATGGCATTTAGGTGACAGATTTTATTTTAACATGATTTGTCATTTTATAGGGAGATTTTTGTAAGTGCTGTTATAAGTGCTATAAATATTTGCTTTTTAAAGAAATGCTGTCTGTTTCCTGTATTAAGTTCAAACTTGAATTTGGTTTTATTTACTATTTATTTTAAGCTGTCATCTCATACAATCTGTTATATTTTTTTTGTAAGTTACTTTGACTGTTGATCACCTCAGTGAACCTGTGTGTACACATTCTCACAGTACCAGGCTGTTAGCATAAGTTGCAAAATAGTAATTAATGAAACTGGAAATAAAATTTGCATATTGTGTGGAGTGGTTGTTTATTATTTTGTAATATAAATGTAAATCATCTTTATTGAAGAACACCATGAAACATTTCTTTCAATATTACTATTGTAATGCAAATACCTTGGATTGTTTCCCATGGGTTATTAACAAAAACAATGATTAAAATCATTACTCGTGCAAAAAACTGAGCTGACCGATATAGCTTTTCCTGAATCCTACAGAATTTGTTACTATTCATAAACTTTTTACAAGCATAAATGTTATAGCAGTTGATACATAAAATTTAATTTTGTACGGAAGTGATATATTTGCAAATACAGACAATGTACAGGCAGGATGGTTATAAAAGAATACCTCAACTTTGAAGGTCTATAATATCAAAACCAAACAACCTACAACCTTGATTGACCAATCAGATTAACCGTATAACTGTGAAATTTGTTTACCAAACATTCATAAATGTTCAATGTGACCACCATGAGCGGCCCGAACGACATTTAAGCGATAATAAAACTCGTTCCACGCTCTTTTCAGCAAGTCCGGTTTTAAGGTTTGGATGGCGTCAGTAACTCTGGGTTTGTGGTGGTGAGGGGGAAGCGAGCTGGCATTTGACACGTCAATGTGAAGGGGACGGTCTGATGTTTCCTTTATGTGCCCAGAACGAGGTAGACGATGTCTTCATGTCTAAGCTGGTTTTTAGCGATGAAGCGACGTTCCATACAAATGGTAAGGTGAACCGGCACAACGTGCGGATATAGGGTCAGGAGCCTCCACATAAAACCACCGAACACGAGCGCGCTTCCCCCCAAAGTGAACGTGTTTTGCACTGTATCCAAAGACACTGTTTTCAGCCCTTTCTTTTTTCACGAGCCCACTGTTACTGGAATCCCTTATTTGGACATGCTTACAGAGTGGTTGTTTCCTCAGTTAGAAGAGGCGGCGGGGTCTTCATTTTCCAGCAGGATGGTGCGCCACCTCATTAGCACCTAGCTGTTCGTGGATACCTGAAAGAGACGTTGTCGCAAAGCTGGATTGGTTGAGGAGCAGCTGGTTACCAGGCTCTCCATCACTGGCCGCCAAGAAGCCCGGATCTTATCCCGTGCAATTTTTTTTGTACGGGGGCACATAAAGGATCAATTGTTTCGTCCACCATGCCGGCTAGCATTGGCGACCTCAAAACGAGAATTTCGGATGCCATCCAAACCGTAACACCGGACATGCTGACAAGAGTGTGGAACGAGTTTGATTATCGCTTAAATGTCGTTCGGGTCGCTCATGGTGGTCACATTGAACATTTATGAAGCTATGGTAAACAAACTTCTCAGTTCCACGGTTCATTTGATTGGTCAACCAAGGTTGTAGGTTATATGGTTTTGATATTATAGACATTCAAAGTTGGGGTATTCTTTTATACTCATCCTTTATATCTTTGTGAATGATCAATTGTCACATAGTGATTTCTTTTTCCAATTTTGTGTGAGACATCCCATGTTACAGCATTAGGACTAAACATTACTAATGGGCATTTCTGCTTTTATTGCTAGTTGTTATATATAGTCTATTCACAGTATCTTCACACATTTTGAAACAAACCCCAGGTTTAACATGTATGCTTGTNTATATAGTCTATTCACAGTATCTTCACACATTTTGAAACAAACCCCAGGTTTAACATGTATGCTTGTATTTGAAATAAATAATATACAGCAAACTTTTAAATTTGCATTAATGTTGAAGTATTTTATAGTTTTTGAGCAAATGAAATTCTTACTTATATGTTGTCTATAGATTATAATATTTATTTCATTATCATAATGAATTTAAAATAATGATGGAAATGGTGTGTTGGCAACAGCTAGTAGGAAGTAGGAAATGGTTTGCATGTAAAATGGCAACAAATTGAGTCTTGGTATGCTATTTGTAAAGTATACTGCTAGCGAAACATTTCAGAAGAAACACGTATACTGACAATGCCCTGAGCCGCAGTGCTGTTTAAGGCTCTGCTTCACCCCGTCTGCAGAAATTCTTCATTTTGCATAATAATTTTAGATTCATAGTAATTACTGACAATGTATGATTATAGAAAATTTACATATTTCCAGTTGCTTAATATATTTATGGGTACATTTATGTGTTATCTGCCTGTTGTAAAAAGTCAAGAACATATTTATATTTTATCAATAAGTTCCTGCCTTTTGCAAGCAGGAAATAACATACAGTGAAAATTAGGTAAAAATGCGTGAAACAACTAGGAACCTGTAAATTTCATATAATCGGACATTTCCAATAATACTGCGGAAACTGAAATTATGACACGAAAACAACAAATTTCTGTAAAAGGGGTGAAGCAAAGCTTTAAGTGGTACCAGTGCTTTGCACAAGTTGGAGGGCATACTGGTCGGCCAGGAACAAGCCCAACTGACCGCGAGATCAAAGAAGTTGTAACGTTGGTGATGCCACCCGCACCAAAATGGTAGACAATCTTGCAGCAGCAGTAAGTATCAGTTGTGGAACGTGCCACAAAATTCTGTTGGATGACTTGAACATGTTGTGTGTTGCACAGCATGGTGTGCCACGCATCCTGATGCAAGACCAATGTGACAATCACATGACCATTTGCAGTGACCTGATCACTAGTGCTGACAATATGGCATTTCTCACTGGTTCATAATAAGGGAGGAAACATAGTGTTTTCTGTATGATCCACAACTGAAGTGACAACTGCCCACCTTGAAATCACCATCATCACCACAACAGAAAAAAACCGCGACAAGACGGTCAAAAGGTAAGTTGATGCCAAAACTGTTCTTTGACTCATCGGACATTGTTACCATGAAATTCATCCCACAAGTAGCGACTATAAACAAGACTTGCTACATGGAGATTCTTCGCAGTCTGTGCTATGCAATTCGTCAGAAGTATCATGAGCTATGTTTTAGGAAGTACTGGCTATTGCTGCATGACAGTGCCCCTGCACATTCCTCCGTGCTTGTCCAAGAGGAACTGGCCAGGCAACAGGGCCACACCCTCCATACTCACCTGGTCTCGAACCATGTGATTTCTTTCTTTTTCCCCACGTGAAAGCACAGCTACGTGGTCATAGATTTATTTGACCGAGGAGATAGTCTCTGCCACAAGAGAAGCAGCACAGTCTCCATGTCAATATCTTTCAGCAGTATTTCCAATGGTTATACCAATGGTGGCAGATGTACATAGTGGCCAATGGTGACTATTTTGAGAGACAATGTGAATCTGTGTTAGAGGATGCTGTGGTGTATGGTTGCCAACACTCGAGGTGCCAGTCCACAAACTTAAGGTACTACGTATATCTGACAATAAAAAGTAAGTGGACTACACTGCTAGTGTACGTTAGAAGGCCAGTGATGGGTTTAGGTTGTGAAAATTTCAAGGTATCTTTGAACCTACCACTGGAGAATGACCATTATTCTTTTCCAAAAGCAAGAGGATATTTTTGCCTCCCTAATTGTCCCTCCCCCTCCCCCCAACACGAGGTTTTTGATATCTCATATCTCAGCAGCATATTAACTGTTAAGACGTTTCAAAAGATTTGCAGCAATTTTTTTTTAACAATTGGTACATGCAAAGGGTTATTTTGTATCTACAAAACATTGCAGTTTGGAGTATCCTCCATACCTTCTATTTTTCAGGTGGCATCATAACAGATATTATGTTGACTCTCTGAGTGATGTCATGTTTGGACAATGTTTTGGTAACATTTGAGCGAACCTGGGAAAGACGGGATAACATGTTGACTCGGTTTGAGAGATGCTATGTTCAGGTAATTCTCTTAAAATGCAGACTGTTGCAGACACAAGTGACTTGACTTGGGCATGTTATTGATGGCAAAGGCATAAGACCATCGGGAAATTATAGTTGACACTCAAAGAGGCACTGGAAACAACAAACAAATTACAACTATGTACTTATTGTGAACAGTTTGTCGCTACTCGGCCACCTGAGTTATACAGGGTAGTTCATAATAGTTAAATTATATTGGTGCAGACTAAGGGCACCTAAGGATGTTGCTTTAGGGGTAAACAAATACTCGTATTCTCAGTTATTTAACACACCAGGATTTTATTGATCTGAAGGTCACATAGTTATTACACACACTGGCGAGACTGAGACCCCCTCTAGTCGTAAACCTGAAGGGCTGGTGGGTTGAATACTATGCGTCGGGGAAGGTTGTTGAAGGGAGACGTTTCTCTACTTATCTGCGACTGCGGCTTTCGGTGAGTTGTCGTCGTTGGTAGCTGAGACATGATGAGTTGAGTGGCCCTGGTTCGGGCCCTTGGACTGGCTCTCGTTGACATGCTGTACTCAGCTGACTTCTTCCTTCGGCTTCGACTGACTCCCTACCACGTCCCGCTGGACTCTCCCTCTCGCTCGATGTGGCGCTTCGCGGCTGAAGCTCACCACTCGTCTTTGCCTTTGGTTGAAGTAGCTGGGTCAGCTCGGCTTCCCTTCTCGGAAGTCCGGGATTGGTTTCCCGGGACTTGTGATTTCTCTTTGACCTCGGCTGGCGTTCCTCGTCGGAGACCTCGCGTCCCCTCTCCTACGTCGACGTCTGCCACGACTCGTCTCGCGCTCTCAACTTCTCCGCCTCGGAAACTGCCACTACTTTTTTGGGAATGAACTCATAAGTTCTCGGTACTTCTACTGGGTGTGTCTCGGAAATTTACACATGAATTCTCGGCTGTGGCTCGGGGTTCTCTCCTCGGTGACGTTTCTATGGACTCACTGACTGACTGACGTCGCCATTCGGCGCCTGACTACGTCTCTCGGGGAATGGCGCCACTCGGACTCAGGCTACCACTCGTCTCGGGAATTTACACATGAATTCTCGGCACTGTTCTCGTTACACGACTGTTTACTCCCGTCTCGGCTGGCGATAATTGCTCCCGAACAATTGACTGTGAACAACTGATTATCACTGACTGCCTGGGGCCGGTCCCGAACTCCGGCCCGGTGATACTACTGCCTCTCGCCTAACTGCGTTCTCCGTCCACGACTGACTGCTCGCGACTGACGACAACTGAATGATCACAACTGCCCGACGACCATTGAATGACTGACCACGAACCTTGGCTGCTCCTGAATTTAACCTGGCTCTCGATATATTCAAATTGGCTGTCAGCGATTTGTGTCGACAGAATCACGGACTTCCCCGGCGTCACTCGCACGTTTTTTGTATAGGATTTTGTGTCTCCTCAGCTGCTCTCGCGATCAAACTATGGTGAAGGGCGGGGTGCGGCAAGGGTCTCGGGGTTCCTGGGAGCTGCGTCTGCACTATTCTTGGCCGGGGGTTACCCAGTTTCCTTCGAAGAGGGCTTATATCAGCTAACTTCCCGGGACTTACCCTATTTCGTCCTCACTGAGGTTCATCCCCGAAATTCTTATACGGCGGGACTTCCCTGGGGGTTATTTCTCAGGGTGTGAATACAGCGCAATTCCTATCCCATGTACCCGTCACGCGTCAAGTTTAATTACTATGGTCGGTTTTTGCCACAGTTAACTAGTAGACTTGAGTGCATATGATTTATTAAGGGAAAACATTACCAAGTGAAATTCTGATTTACAAAAGATTTTCATAATAGCAAAGGTTGGCTGGTTCGTTTTATTTTCTTGGTTCATTTTGGCCCAAGAAAATAAAATCTTACGCGTTGATGTGCAATCTCAGACAGGCGTGGCAGCGGTTTTGTCACGCATAATAGAATCAGGTGAAGTATTTATTGGTTTTCCATTATTAAAATGTTTATTAAATCCTACAAGGAATTTTGTCAGTAAAATATCAAAATAGAAAAACAAAAAAATGAAATCACAGAACAAATAAATAAATGAAAAAACTGAAAAACTCGAGGACAACACGATGATGACACAAACGAATAGTTGGTTTCAATCAAACTAAAAAATTGAAAGAAAAATAAAATATCCCAAGCATAACACAACTATGACAGCACAAATGAACACTGAGATGAAAACAAAATTTTGCACAAGACTAAGACACTACGATGACGACACAAGAACACAATATGTTTTTTTAGACGAGTTTGTCGCGATGTTTTGGGAGCTGACATCTGCTCCCGTCTTCATGCTAACTAAAAAGTGAAAACTGGAAACTTTCTGGCATTAAAAAAGTGGCTTTTGACAGCTGTTACTACCACTGCTAAGCACAAAGCTTAAAACTGCTCTCCAGTTCCAACTGCCTAGTGGAACACATCTGCCTCCAACTGTGGAAAGCTACGCACCTGTCTATAAGCAAGTGCAAAAATGGACTGTGTTGAATTACAGTGTTGCATGTTTCTGTGAAGTTAATCTAATTGAAAATCTGTAGTAGTTTAAGTGTTATCAAATTTTGCATTGCACGATTTGGTCTAAAGTTGGATAGTTGGCATGTTTAACATGTTTTGAACACTTATTTGCCGTGAAAATCAGTCTTTGTTGAAAAAAAAGTCACAGGCAAACATTTAGCATCCCACTCAAGTAACCACCAAATAATAACATCTATAGGAGAGTTTATTTGTGAACATGTATATTTTTGGTATAGTCATAAATGCTTACGAATAAGCCTTTAGCTTGTGACAGCCTTATAGTTTGGAGTGTAACAACTTCAATTTTCATAGTCTTCAATCTCTGATGTGAATACTTTGTTTTTAGAGAAATATGGTGAGTGATTGTGTACTGCTGAATCTCATTAGCTCAACCATTTACATGAAACTTGCAGATTTCAATCCACTAGAAAAAAATTTCGTGTATTCCCCCATGTATTTATTACTTTGTATAACGGTGCTCAGATGATCACATTCCATTTTTCATTGCCACTGGACAAATATTGTGTCAAAAGGAATAGTGTGGAATACTTTAGAAAATCATAACTTTGAAACACATCCTTACAATATTTATTTCTCAAAGAAGGTAAAATAGTTATTCACAGACATCTCGGCAATGACATGTGAAAAATTCATTTAGGAGCACATCTGCACATTTCAGTATGAACATGGTTAAAAAATATAATTGCAGCAAACTGTGGTGTCACCTCACCAAAAGTAATTGTGGTATTACTCTGTCAAGCACTATTGTTAACATGATAATTTCAAGAGACGATTTCCTCATGATGTTATTGTTTTCTTTACTGAACATAGTCGTTATCCTCTCTAAACCTCCTTCTCTTGCTGCCTCTGGCAAACCTGTAAAAAGAAGAAACATTCACCTGTTATTTTATTATGCTAGGAACCGAATCTTCGCAGAAACTTTTATACACAAAAAACAGGAATCATATTTTTTTATGAAACTGAGATTGCAAACTTTTAAATAAGGTGGGTCAAATCGCTCTTCTTCATTGCTTAAGTTAAAGGTAGTCACCCTTTTTTCGCAGGTAACATTAGAACACTAGCAGGTAGTGAAACATGTGTTGCAAATTATTACTCACCATTGCAAAATGAAGACAAAAGGTACTCTTGTTCGAACTCGCCCCAGTAAACCGTTTATGAGAAGACGCTACTCAAAGTAGGCAACACTACTACCAACCACCCGCGCCGTGCACGTGGCTGAGGAAACCGGCGAGGATACGATCGGTGCATGCGTGGAGGTGAGCTGGTTGTGGAAGCATGGAACTTTTTACGTAAGCGGAGATAGCCGACGTGCACCTCATGTACGGAGCAGTCAACAGGAATGCAAGGCAAGCAGTGAAGCTGTGCCGGCTGAGCTATCCAGCGCGTTGTCAACCCTCCTGTGCGACATTTGCACGTCTCCACCAGAGATCATGGAATGAAGGCTCAACAATAGTGACGTGTCCGAATGCTGGAGCACAACGGACAAGGCGAATGACGGCATTTGACGAGGATGTGCTTCGCTATACTACGTAAACGCGTGTCATGTATTCCTTCCATTTGCACTCCGTTCCTTATACTCTATGCTTGTCCTCCCTCAAATTAACCAGTCCTTACATCCACATAGCGTGATGTGTTGCCTACCCTCGCAGGGCTACACCGCACCTTCGAAATTTTGGGTGGCGTGTGCTCATAAACGGTTTACTGGAGCGAGTTCGGACAAGAGGACCCGGAGACACGATTCCGATTTTTGTCGCTCCAGCTCAAGTTCTTCCTTATATTTTTACATTCATGCATTTAAAACTTTGATTTTCAATGCCACATACCTTATTTACCACATGATAGTTCTTGTCAGTGTATACCCCACCTTGATTTTGCAAAAGGCATCACCCCACAATGCTTATCGGTGGAATTAGCCCCATCCTTTATACAAACAAATATATCATAGTAGGTCTTCATTGATATCGAGTTTTTGTGTAAGCATATATGTATGCATATGTGCGCTATATACACGTTCTAATCAAAAGCATCCGGAAATCCTTCTATCAACGTTGACTCGCTCCTAGATGTCACTACGACCACCGTTGCCGCTATAAAAGTAAACAAAGATCTCTATGTTAGCCAGTGCTACCAGCAGAGTAGGTAGAGCAAGGAAGCTCTGAACGTGGTGTAGTTGCTGGTTGCCACATTACTAAGCAATCTGCCAGGGCTATTCGCCCTTCTCGAGTTGCCCAAGCCGAGCGTCGGAAATATGATTGTGAAGTGGAAACAGCCATAAATCAGGGTGTGTTCCTTAGTGTTTTGTGGGCCGCAGAGTGCTGGAATTGGACTGGCCAGCCCAGAGCCCCGACCTCAATCCCATAGAACACCTCTGGAATGGCGACTGCACGCTGGACGCCAAAGGCTCGCATCACTTGTCACACTTGCTACAGAGCTGCAGCAAGAATTGTCGGCCATCCCTCGGAGACGTTCCGACACCTGCTTGGCAGTCTCCTCCGCAGTGTTAGAGCTGTAATAAAGAACAAGAGGGGCCCCACTCCGTATTAAGCGTGGGATACTTATAGGACAGTTTCGCATGGGCGTTTGGATACTTTTGAGCAGATAGTGCCTGCTGCCGATCATGCAGCCATCTGTAGATAGTGAACGCGAGGGCCGGTTACAGAGCTCTGTCCCGAAGAGGTAGGCAATATCAAAAACATTGAGAGCCGCATTGGACCGAGTGTGCTGTGCACAGTACGTTACGTCCTTCCCTCCCCACATTCCAGTACACAGACCTGCTTTGTAGTCGCTGGCTGAGTCAAAGCAGTCGTGTGTTCACCGTGACTGTGCGTCGTACACCAGACTAGTCGTCAGAACTGGCGGAAATGTATATGCTGTACGGTGAAGCTAGAGGCTGTGGGCGCGTAGCAGCACGTATCTATCAGAAACGCTTCCCCAACAGACGAAAGCCACATCACACATTGTTCCACAGAATACATCAGCGACTGTGCGAGTATGGGATCTTCCATCCACCACATGAGGGCGTCAGGGCAAGAGGTGTCCCAGGGAGGTAGGCAGCTGGTGCCTGTCATGTATGATGCTAAATGCCAACCTGCCAGGCGTAATGACGTGTTGTACAAAGATGCCTTGCGTTTAAAAGGGGCGTCTTCGGACATCCGTTCTCTGACAAAAGTAGTTCGTTGCNCATCACACATTGTTCCACAGAATACATCAGCGACTGTGCGAGTATGGGATCTTCCATCCACCACATGAGGGCGTCAGGGCAAGAGGTGTCCCAGGGAGGTAGGCAGCTGGTGCCTGTCATGTATGATGCTAAATGCCAACCTGCCAGGCGTAATGACGTGTTGTACAAAGATGCCTTGCGTTTAAAAGGGGCGTCTTCGGACATCCGTTCTCTGACAAAAGTAGTTCGTTGCATTACCTATCACCCCTATCAGTTTGTCGCAATGATCCTGCGATATTCTGTATAGTCACTCACACACACACACACACATATATAAATATATGTATATATATATATATATATATATATATATATATATATATATACAAAACTGTATGACACAATGAAGACAACAGGCGAATAAATGTTTTCTTTAACGAAACAAAAGCGACGTTTCCGGAAAATGTTGTCTGTTTCCGTCTTCAGGCTAATGAATAAAATTAATGAGTTATTAAAAATCGGACACTCCTTAGGTGGTTGTTGGTTCGCAGCTATTGTATGAAACAAAATTGTTTCATTTTTAATTAATGGTATTTGTATGTATTATGTGTTATATATTGTGTTTTTAATTCAGTACTTTGTTGAATACATGTATCCCCATAGCTTTAACGAAAGCTGAGTATTTGATTTTCCTTTATAAATATTTTGTGCTTAGAGTAAATAGATTAGCATTTTATTTTAATATTTAATTGTTGTATCAGGAATATTATGAAAGTGACATTTTTTTAGTTTCTTTTTTAGTATGATTTTAGTGCTCTTTAAACGTTCGTGAAAACGGGTCTGCTAGTTTCTGTAATGTACATACACAAATAACCATGAAATGTACGCATCAAGAAGAAACTGTTGGATTCAGACGAAATTCCATTAGTACGGCATAACGGGAAAGATACAAGAAATAAGCGATAACAGTATAATTGCGCCTGAATAATGTTCTGGCCACCTGCAGCGCCAACTCGTCCTCATAGAGTACAGTGAATAGAACAGAGCATGTTATGGGGGATAACTTTTGCCTTGCCTTGCAGCCGCTGACAATCCAGAATAAATTTCACTTGTAACGCGTTATGTTTGTTCCTGTATCATCCTATGCAAGACAGCATTTTTTAGAAATACACATTTCAAAGCAAAATGACTCTGGTGGCGTTTTAAACACACGTACAAGCCATATCGACTGTCGTTATAGCCCGAGGAAGTAAATTCTTGTGCGACCGAACCCGACGGCGTTTAAAAATCATATAAAATACACTATACACATTGATTGAATTCCTTTTAGTCCACACTATTTTTGGCAGTGCGGAGTAGACAATTATTTAACTTTTATCTGTGACGTTTATAACTCATCGAGCGTTCGTACGTAATAGACTCGTGATGGTTCTACGCTTTTAAAATTAGTTACTGAACGTAAATTAGTATTTTTATTTTCTTTCGGAACACTGGCCTCATTGTAAATAACAAATGATGGGTTAATTTTGATTACTTCATTGTACTTCAAAAAGTTACGCTTTTTCTCAAATAATTAAGCTGCAGATGTCATAAAGGCGCAATTTATTTTTATTTAAAGACAATCATAATTTTACTTCCAATAAAACTATATAGAAATCAATTTAGTTCAAACATTTATTTATTTATTCATCCTGTTGATTAATGCACGTGCTGTATATGCATTGAATTTACATTTGTCACGGTAGGTACCTTAAAATTACAGTAGGCGCAAACATACTTGTGTTTGTATTGATTTGGCTGTCACCACACAATTCACAAATAACATACATTATAAAAAAAGGTTTAAATATCCATTATTAAATATAAATACAATTGGCAAAACAACCTTTAGTGCGACTAATAAAATACATACCACAGCAATAATTATCACAGTTGTTAATAATATGTTTCATTGATTACAGTTCTTTGAAATGCAGTATTTGCCTTAGAGCACCAAGGAGAGAAAAATACATTAAAAATATAATCTTAGCTCCAGAACAACAAACATTAAAAAAATACAAATTAGAAATTTAATTTATTTAACAACTGATTAAGAACATTACCATTTTCTTTGACTAGAGCACAGCACCCAATTGACTCTAAAACACTTATAAAGGAGAGCAGTATTTGACTTGCACAGTAAAGCCTCCACACCATAAAATATTTTAAAAACAATTAAATGCTGTGCAAAGTAATTACGGTGGGAGGCAGTCGCATATGGCCCAGTACGGCTTCGACTGTNAAAAAAAAAAAAAAAAAAAAAAAACCCACAAACAACATATTAAAATATTTACATCCAACGATATAGTAGTGGAAACAGCAAAAATGGATACTCATAAATACTTGGGTTGCTAAAAAGGACAAACACGACACGTTAAAACAAGAGAGACACAGCAACGCGACACAATAGTTAAGTCGGAACGTAATTTTGAAGGGCAACCGAAACAAAATTTTGAAATGGTCTAGCCTTACTGTACACCCAAGATACAACACCACTATGCTACACAAATTACAAAAAACATACAAAACCCAACTGCTAGGTTAGCGTTCTCCACGACTTACCGTTTTACTGCATCATCGCTTAGTAGCTAAACTGGTATACTGCGTCAGTTCAGTAACATAATGTCGGCGTTGTCCACTGCTGGACTAAGTTGAAAGTGGTTAAGCCATCATATACTAGCGAGGATCTTGCGGCGTAAGTTGCGGCGAAATGTAGCAGACTTCGGACGGGCGTAAGGTGGAGCTGAATAGGCAGAGCCCAGGCTGAGCAAGGACTTATGTAAACTATCCTGACCAATGAAATATTGTGACGAACGAAGATGGAAGGGGAAAGCAGGGAGTGAGAACGAGGATAAAAAGGGAGGGGATCCACGTTGCATAAGTAGGTGGCGGTAAAAACATTAATGCGACAGCGCTAGCGTCGCACTTCTTCTTCTTTAATTTGACATTGCTTAATAAATACAGGAGTTTACACAATAAAACATTTAAGCAATAGGCAGTAACATGTAAGCAAAACTCGGTGGATTCCAAAAATTAATTGACACAATAAAGGTCTGATTGCCTAATTTCGTCCACTAGAAATTTATTTGCAGTGTGCTATTGGAAACTAAGTTGGTATCAGGTTTATATTTAATGGCATTTTTGCAGTCAACAGTTGTTTTAAAAAGACAGGTTAACAGAAATAGATATTGGAAATTCGTTATTTCAAATTAAAATGTAAATAAATGTCTTTTAAATGCATAATTATCTGTGTATGGCTAAACTTAAGACTTGGGAATGTATTTTTATAATTATTTTTTATACTACGAAACTTAAGCAATAATAAGTAGTAACTCTTGTGTATACTTCGATTTAAGCCAAGGCGATAGAAAACTTTCCTAGTTTTACTGGTTAATACTTATTGCTTATATTTTTCAGTGTGTAAACCCCTTGAGAGAACACTCGATTACAGCACACTTTACAACATCACATCGCTGAAACTCTTTTATGATGAAGATATACAAAATTAGAAAATCTATGTGTAAAACAAAGATTAATTTATTTAGCGTTCTTTATCTTATTTAATCATTTACATGTTTCTTATAGAATTCCTATTGTTAAATTTGCGGCCCACTTACCATCTTTCATAGCAGTATGCCCGTTGGCGTAGTGATGACCAATCCCCGAGTGCACTTTAATTTCTAAAAAAAAAAAAACCCACACGTTTTACATGATTCGATGTAAGATAACTGCATAAATTAGTTTATTAACATATAAATTTCAGTCCTCATTTCTGATTTATCTTACATTGACATTTTTGAACAAATTTTCAATCCAGAAGTATGTCACTATCAGAAAGAACTTATACAGTGTTCCCAAATTGTGGGAAGTAAT
>NQII01005746.1:9252-70388 GCA_002778355.1 Clitarchus hookeri | reverse complement strand
ATGGATAGTACACCTCAAATTAACACAAAATGTCCCTATGAACATGATGTCATAAAGTAGATAGTTTACTTGTTACAGGCCTTCCAATGTAGCACTGGATGTAGTCATAATCACATTCCAGTTCGAGTAGCGGTAGTTATGTTCGTATACCAGCAGCGATACGCCACTCTACAAGAAGTGATCAAAGCGTCCACATCGTGCCTGGATGCACGCCTGAACACGCCCCGTCATTGATCGTCTCACACTTTCAAACACTCCAGGAATTGCACGCATCTGCTGGCAACCTTGTTCCACTCGCTGACGAAGCACTGCTATGTCGAGAACTGGAGTTGCCTAAACAATGGCTTTGAGATGCCCAAGCAGTTAATGGTCCAGCGGATTGAGATCCAGAGTTCTAAGCGCATGGCATTCGACGTGAGTCGGCTGTCGACAGTGCAATGAGACAGGTAATAACACACACTATTACAGCCGATCGCATAAACAGTCACACCTCGTAAAATATCGACATATGTTCATAGAGTAATTTTGTATTGTTTTAGGGTGCACTATCAACTTCCCGATTACTTATCACATATTAGGGAACATTCTGCATGTGTAATATGATTTTGTTTTTATGCTGTTAATTGATGCCTATTTGTTTGGTATGTCAAAGAACAGCATTCATGGTAAGGTAAACCGGTACAATATTTACAAACTAACACATTTTTAACAGGCCAATAAAGTGAATATGTACAAGACGGTCTCGCCAATACATCTTATTGCGATCCAAACATGTTGCCTATCTTTACAGTTAACTCACAAGGGCAAAATCCTACACCATCACCACACACATGGATCACTTATTGTTATCATCTTATCTTAGCAAAATAAAATGTCTAGTGAAATGTGGATCCTGCGTTATATGCTTTGGTCTCTACAAGTATCATGTGTGTGTAGGCAAGGTGGGTTAGGAAGGGCACTTTACTGAGTTACGTAAAAATTCAAGAGAATATATGGACAGTTATTATACTCTGAATTACACAAATATAGGATTTCTTAAATAAAAAAATTCAAAAATTAATTTAAAATGGTAGGTGTTTACATTAACATATATTCCACGAATATTAATTTCTATATCTCCCTGACTGAAATATCAATTACGTCCATTAAATATCACGTGATTTTTTACGTTTTGTGGCTGTACAGAATCTGTACTAGTGTGTCGGTTCCTTCTGATTGACTGCCATAGTGTGAGGAACCCATACTCCGGTGTTGGAAGTGGATAAGTTAATTTTGAGGAGTCAGTTGTTGATTCCTCAAAAGTTGGCCATATTCCATCAGAATCCTTGGATTACAAACCCCATTTCAAGGGTAGAGAGTCGAATCGACCACAGATGTATGACACCAAGTTATCATCAGTGAAGAGTCCCGCTTTCGTCTGGATGCAGCCAATACCCGTTGAAAGGTATGCCCTGAGTTGAGATGCTTGATAGTGAGACAAATTACTCTGAGAGTTAGTAAAAATGACAATTTGTTGAAGAGTTATGTTTTAGGAAGATTTTCTATTGAAGTTGTGATTTTAATTCAGATAATCAATAACTGTTTGAGTGGTTTAATTACATGCAATTAAAATTATCAATAAATATACACCGAAGAGCCAAAAAAACTGGCATAGGCGTGCGTATGCAAATAACAGAGGTATGGATCCAATCAGAGTAACTCGATGCGGTCGGCAGCGCCTATATAAGACAACAAGCGTCTGGTAAAGTTGCTAGATCAGTTACTGCTGCTACAATGGCAGGTTATCAAGATTTAAGTGAGTTTGAACGTGGTGTTAATAGTCGGCGCACGAGAGATGGGACATAGCATCTCCAACGTAGCAATAAAATGTGGATTTTCGCGCACAACCATTCCACGAGTGTACCGTGAGTATCGGGAATACGGTAAAACATCAAATCTTTGACATCGCTGTGGCCGGAAAAAGATAGTGAACGAACAGGACAAACGACGACTGACGAGAATCTTTAAACGAGACAGACGTGCAACCCTTTATCAAACTGGTGCAGATTTCAATGCCTCCTGCACACCTTCAGACATTAGTCGAGTCCATGCCACGTCTTCTTGCGGCACTTCTGCGTGCTCGCGGGGGCCCTATACGATATTAGGCAGGTGAACCAATTTTTTTTTGGCTCTTCAGTATACATAGAACGTAATGTTATATTAAATATAAAACTAATTTCCTGTAAAATATATTTTTTAAATTTTATACGAAATTTTGGAATTATTGTGGTTTATGCATCTGAAGACCTAAGTTTTAGTACCCGGTTTTCGTAACCAGCGTTGCACAAATTATGTGAGTAAAATTGGTTAAACTCGTAACTGGGAATATTAATTACAATTCGTCCAGGGACAGCTGAGTTGTTTGGAAGGGACACACTCAGAGGTTTAGAGAGGAAAATGATATCCTAATAGTTATTTTCCAAAAGAAAGCTAGCCAATTAGGAGGCTCTTCAATATTCATCTAAATAACATTTAATTTAATTTAAAAATGTGCATATATATCCGTATTAATAAGATACAATTCTAGAACTCACCATACAATCTTAGCGTGCCCTCTGCTTTTCCAAGGCTGTTTGTTGATACACAATTATAGGTTCCAATATCGGCTTCACTGAAGGATCTGATAACTAGCCACATGAATGTCTTGTAAATTGTTCTGTTCTCTTGTATATAGTACTTGGGACTGTTGAGAAAGACAGCATGCGAATTAAGTCAGTACCAGAATAATAGTTTACGAATCAGCCTAGTAAAAACGCACCATGTAAATTATCTGATATTGAAGTTGACGTGATATCTATAACGAGTGCGATTTGAATGAAGTGGAGCGGAGAGGCTTGGGCGGCTTGAGAGGTCTTGAGAGCCGATGAGGGTGAAGTGAGGTGAGTATAGAGCAGCGCTGGAATGCAAGAGCGGGGGAGACGGGGGATCAGCCAGCGGTATCGTCCGGCACGATTACCACGTAGGAAAATAAGGAAACGACCCCGCCGGGAATCGAACCCGATTCGCCGTGGTGGGAAGCGAGCGCCCTAGCCGCGGCCCCAATCTGAATGGAGCATGCTAGTTAAAGTTGCTGGACTGCGCCATGTTGAGGTTGAAAGTTATTGGGTTTAAGTCGCAAGAAACACTGACGTTCCATTCCAGTTACTATAAGTGCATATACTCGTATAAGCTCGTATATGCCCGTCTTTATATATGCATAAATTTTACAGCTGCTTGGCTGAGGCAGATGATTTTATCGGTGTCAAGAAGAGGAAAACACAAGGTTCTTTGTGAGCGGCTATGAGTGGAGCAAGTATTATACAGAATCATGTCTGCATTTACACAAGAATGTTACTACTACAGTCTGAAATCAATGGTTACCTTTTAGCACGAAGTATTTTGACGTTCCTTAAGCTGATTTACTTCAACTTAAGAAGGTTTTACTGATAAATTTCCTAAACTTAATGTATAGAGTGAGTATAAAAGAATACCCCAACTCTGAAGGTCTATAATATCAAAACCAAACAACCTACAACCTTGATTGACCAATCAAATGAAACGTGGAACCGTCAAGTTTGTTTACCATACATTCATAAATGTTCAATGTGACCACCATGAGCGGCCCGAACGACATCTACGCGATAATCAAACTCCTTACACTCTCTTGTCAGCATGTCCGGTGTTACGGTTTGGATGGCGTTCGTAACTCTCGGTTTGAGAAGGTGAGGGGTTAGCGAGCTCGCATTCGACACGTCAATGTGAAGGGGACGGTCTGATGTTTCCTTTATGGTGACCGGGCTCTTCATCACTGGCCCTAAAGAAGCCTGGATCTTACCCCGTGCGATTTTTTTCTATGGGGGTACATAAAGGATCAAGTGTTTTGTCCACCATTGCCGGCTAACATTGACGACCTCAAAACGAGAATTACGGACGCCATCCAAACCGTAACACCGGACATGCTGGCAAGTGTATGGAATGAATTTGACTATCGCGTAGATGTCGTTCGGGCCGCTCGTGGTGGTCACATTGAATATTTATGAATTATGGTAAACAAAAGTCACGGTTCCACGGTCCATTTGATTGGGCAACCAAGGTTGTTGGTTGTTTGGTTTTGAGATTATTGAACTTCAAAGTTGGGGTATTCTTTTATACACATCCTGTATTTGTTATCCACTCTACTCGAGAATTAAGAGTTTTCTTGGTGGTTTGTTGCTAACTGCCCACTTCTAAGATATCTTGTTTATAGTCTATTCGTAGTTTTTTAACACTTTTTGAATCAAACCTTTGAAAAATTACCCAATGTATTATGTGCTTGGTTGTTTTCTATATACGTATAGTATGACAAGCGTTTTATACACCTGTCAAAATAAAAATACCTTATTTTTGGTTAAATTTAACTTCAATGGAAATTTTATTTATAAATTATATTATTTCATTTATAATTAATACGAATAAAACAGGGAGAAAATAGGTGTGTTGGTAATGCCTAGTAAGAAATAGTTCTTGTGGAAAATTGTATTGCACTGAGAGCGCACGAATGCGGTGCGCTGTCCCTTTGGTGTAATTTTCTAGAATCTGTTAAGCTTTGTTACCATGAGGCGGAGGAATACCCTGCAAGTAGAACTTTAGCAGTGCTTCATAAAAGTGTGAAGTAACCACGAATGAACTATAGACTGAAACCCCAGGGAAACTGTAATGTTTTTAAAACATGTTTTCACAGGTGCGATGTGTGGCGGGTACTGTCGCAGCACGCTGTGATGTGCGAGTTTTCTCACGGTAGGTCGTTTTATTAACTTCCTGTCTTCCGCTGTTTGTCATAAATATTCTTCCATCTTAATCCTGGTTCGAATTTTTTATTATTTTTCAGCTTGATTATAGGTTAAAAGTAAAATTACTGGGAGGCAGTGGAGTCATTGTGTATCATCCAACGAAGCACCAAACGTATGTTAATACAGAAGAATTTATAAAGGAATACTGAGCACACAAAGAAAACTAGCTTCAACTGTTCAGTCGATCACATATCCTACTTTGCATCTGAGTCTCGAACCATCAGCTGCTGAGGAAGAAGCCAATCTTTTAATGGGCGGAGTAATGGAGGCGGGCAGTCATATTGACATGAACTCGTGTTTGGCAACCTCTTGTCCGAGGTCACTAAGGCGTCATGAGATTTTAGGTTCGAATTCTAGACAAACTTTTTATAAGATATAAGTTTAGGTTGCTTTAGTTTGTAAGGTTCCTTTCCCCATCCCATTTATCCACCCGGCATAAAGTGAGGGATTTAGTAAGTTGGGTAAATAAATACCATAAAAGCTCGTAAAGGTTGTTCTGGGTAAAGTGAGCACTTCTGAAACCAACATTTGAAAAAAAAAAAAACACTGTCCATAACTACGTGTGCTCAAGGACACACCGACATGCAACTTCCCAGTTTAGTTGGCAGATAATTAATAAAAATAGTTGTAATACTTGGCATTGTATTGCAAAGATAATGCTTATATTTATTTCTACCGAAGCCAGTGTTTCTTGTTTTATTCACATTCGAGCACGAACCTGTATACTATTAACAATTTGTTTTCCTGAAAATTACATTGCTTTACATGGATATAGAATAAATAAGGTGATCAGGCACTTGGAAATGTTAACTTTACACATGGCGAAATAATTCGAAATGAGGAGAAATGTATATTTCAAGCAGCGCTCTCAGAAGGGCTCAGCTAACCAGAAACAGCTTATATCGGTTTAAGAACGCCTTACCCGTCCAGCAACATTTCTCCTCTGTTCTTGACCCAGTAGTTGATGGTATTTGGGAAAGCCTCAACATGACACTCCAGCTGAACATCAGTTCCGAGAGGTGAGCCAAGAAGTTGGTTTGGAACTTTTACAACAGGAGAAACTGCAACATACGAGAGCAATTCACATGAGTTTTTAGATCATGGAAATACTAATTTTGCATTACAGCATTCGTGGTTTAAAATCGATTACTGCCCGAGAGTCTTTATCCCACCACTGTGGAATGAAAATAAGTAGGCCTAACGATTTAGAATGATCTTCCCTGAAATCCCTACATTACTCACAATTACATTTTATTAAAAGGTACAATGTTTATAAATGACAATTGCAAGTAAATTTCATTTTACATTTTCCAAAATACATGAAAAATGAGACTGGTATGATCAAATACTATAAACATCAAAATAATTGCACGAGATAACAATATAAGAGGCAATTTTTAATAATATATTTTGCCCTAAAAGAAGAGACCTAGGAATGGATTGATGAAGGGAATGGAGGAGTGTGTTAGGAGAGAGTTTATGAGTGTAATAGAGTAAGAATGGGGAGACGGTGGGAAGACAGAAGAAGATTGAGAGGCATGTGGTGCAAATAGACCCGGCCATTGGCTGAAACTTGTTCCTGATGATAATGATTTAGTTCTAAATCAAATAGCAATCATACAAAAACACCTTTGAAAATTCTTATGCAAAGAACTTATTTATATAATTGTACTACTCACAAATTATGTTTAATATCATTCTTTTGCTGACAGCTGGTGGAACGTCATTGGATGCGATACAGAGATAAGCTCCCATCTGTAATCGGTCCAGGCGCCAAAAGTGCAGCATNCTGGTGGAACGTCATTGGATGCGATACAGAGATAAGCTCCCATCTGTAATCGGTCCAGGCGCCAAAAGTGCAGCATACTTCCGTTGCAGCTCTCCACTGAGACACAAGAAACACCAATAATGCATCATCACAGCTATTAAATAATTGCAACGAAGTTACTGAAACTTCATTACATTTACAGACCGTTTTCCTTAAGGCGTGGCACTGAAGTAANCTGGTGGAACGTCATTGGATGCGATACAGAGATAAGCTCCCATCTGTAATCGGTCCAGGCGCCAAAAGTGCAGCATGCTTCCGTTGCAGCTCTCCACTGAGACACAGGAAACACCAATAATGCATCATCACAGCTATCAAATAATTGCAACGAAGTTACTGAAACTTCATTACATTTACAGACCGTTTTCCTTAAGGCGTGGCACTGAAGTAANTAAATAATTGCAACGAAGTTACTGAAACTTCATTACATTTACAGACCGTTTTCCTTAAGGCGTGGCACTGAAGTAAACTGTAAAGACTAGTTGCTATACAGTACGTAGCAGTGCCTTTTACACAGAAACCTCCTAACAGGTTAACCTTAGACACAGTTCCTTGTTCTTGAAGTAATGGAGTGTAGAGGTTTGGGCGGCTATGAACATCAGAGTCTTAAGAGCCAATGAGGGTGAACCAAGGTGAGTATGGAGCAGCGCCAGATTGCAAGGGTGGAGGACAAAAGGAGATCACCGAGACAACCCATCGACCACCGCTATAGTCCGGCCCGATTTTCAAAGTAAGTAAAATAATCATTACACTGCTTATCAGTTATATTATGATTAAAAATATTGCTGCCATTGATTACTACAATTTTTATGAATAACGAAGTGCTAATTAACTTTAAGTTTAAAAGTCATAGATTGTGAAACAGTTCCATGAATACACGAAGATTTAATTTCGTAAAAAAGAAGAAAAGTTATAAAACCAATTGTGGGAGAAGTTTAAACAAAATGCGTGCCATTCAATATTTTCCCACGAAAGCATTATTTACATTCATATTCTTTGTTCTATTCACATAAATTACACGTTACAGTATGAAATAATTTTAATATTCTGAACTCAATGATCTGTGCCTCATTGACATGAAGTCAGACTACCAGGTTCCCATCACGGCGATCTGCGTTTGGTTCTCAGCTCAACCAGGTTTGGTCCTCTGAAGATCCCAATTAAGAATTTTTTTCACGTAAGAAACATAGCTAACGATGGCAACGGCTGGTGGCTTTTCTCAAGGTTCTCCCGATTCCTCCAACAGCACACTGTTAGTGCCCCATCACACGGTCTCATTTTAAGCTACAATACAGGGACGAAGGTCACATATGGGTCACACCAAGTGCGTGTTAACTCTCACCCTCTCCCAGAATGCACTTCCCACAATGCAAGTTTTCTTCTACTCAGAATGAAGTATTTTATTTGTAAATATTGTATCGGAATGCGCGCGCGTGTGTGTCTGTACGCTGCTGCACCTGTTTTCTAATTTTTTTAAACAAAGTCAGGAAATGGGTTAGATTCAATACCAGTTGTATCTTTCCTGCTCCATAATCCACTGGAGGCTCGGAATTTTTCTATACTATTCACTATCAAATTTTAGTTTTGAATAGTTACTTAAAATTACAGCGTTTTCTCATTTCTAAAAAAAAAAAAAAAAAAAAAAAAAAGTTTTTATGAAGAATGTAAATTATGAAGAATGTAAATTAACCAGCGGGTTTTGGACAAAATATACAATTCATAGATACCTATGAACAGACGAAGTCTAGCAAACCTGATGTTTTTAGTTATATCAAGACCGTAGGCACTTATTTAAGAAGGCTGCTGTTTTGACCAGTACAAATGGGCCAGCCTGAACACAACTTTAGTTTGGATGTTCTCTGAGGGTTTTACTTTAGAAATGGGTCTTGTATAACATGATTCTTCTGTTTTTCCAACATAGATAGCACAAGTAATTGAAGTGAATTGCATATACGTCCCAATGCGGCGCACACAATAGTTTACAACTTGAAACACTTTTTTTTTCTCGTTGAGCAGTAAATTGCTGTGACCTGATGGGCTACATAGTGTATAGTTGTTGGACAACGCCCACTGCCCGACAACTCGAATGTGTGTCATGTCGGCGGCCGGCTTGTGATGAGACTCAAACCACAACGGCATACCGTGTGGTCGTCCCTGCGACTTGGGATCACAAGAGATATGTGCCCGCTGGGAGATAGCTAGAAGTGTAGCGACCGAGACCCAGTGCACCCCGCTAGGGGCAAATNACAAGAGATATGTGCCCGCTGGGAGATAGCTAGAAGTGTAGCGACCGAGACCCAGTGCACCCCGCTAGGGGCAAATGTTGTATGATCCTAGCTTACTGGAGTGGCTGAGAATAACTGAATTCCAGCTTGCGGACACGTTTGTTTAATGCACAAGCACAGTAGTCGCTGTCATCTCTGCGGAATGGTCGGTTAGGGAGAAGAGCGGCGCTCAGCACGAAGGGCAGTTTGTCAGTAAAGGAATGCAGGGGAATCTAGGTGTTCTGAGATTGAATTTTGTGGCAATATACTGTCAGAACGTCCAGACTGTGGAACATCGCGTGCGCAGCGGATTAAATCCCAAGCAGGGCCGTTGTAAAGGCAGTGGTAGTTCCTAGCTGGCTTCCCACAAACCTGCCTGGAAAATTAAGGGGGATTGAGGGACTGGTAATCCTACCCCTCACCCCGACCTGACAAGAATGGAGACTGTGCTGGAGCAAAGCTAGTCTGCCTGGTCCACCCTGACCTTCACAAAGTCACTGGCTGGCTGCTTTTTCCGGCGACTTGCGAAGAGCACACTGGTCTGCTAAACCCACCTTTATCTCTGAACAATGTAGCTACTGTCGGAGCCGAGGCTTAGATATTACGCATGGGAATATTCGCAACACTTGCGATCAAACAAATTTTATTTGATAGCATGTTAAATGGAAACGAGTTCATGGTGGGCAAGGTAGGCTCCAGCTGCTCGCCAGACTTATTAAAAAACATCGGGGCAGTAGCCCAAGCACATTCGTACTTTTCAAGTCATATTTTCTTGCTGTGAAACTACGGCGTGACTTAATTATTGGACATCTCCAGGAATATGGTTGCTAGGACCCGTCAAATTCAGGCGGCAGTCAGTAGAGGATTTCTGCTGGGTCGTGCGTTCGTTCGTTNCTCGCCAGACTTATTAAAAAACATCGGGGCAGTAGCACAAGCACATTCGTACTTTTCAAGTCATATTTTCTTGCTGTAAAACTACGGCGTGACTTAATTATTGGACATCTCCAGGAATATGGTTGCTAGGACCCGTCAAATTCAGGCGGCAGTCAGTAGAGGATTTCTGCTGGGTCGTGCGTTCGTTCGTTAGCGCGACAAAAGAAAACCCCCTTGGTGTACGCCATATGGATAAGGGGAACGAGACGTGCCTAGCCTCGCTAGCCCTCCTACCTTGTTACCGAGTGGCTCATGGTTCCTTCGTGAACACAAGGCTATCTTCTTATAGACAAGTCGGCCAAACAAAAACAGTTACGTGACAGATGTAGGTCAGTCGGGTATTTCGCCTCACCCCCGCACTTGCGACCCTCCTGAGTATTACGGGCGTGCGAGATGGTATTTCACTTATATTTGATATTCCTTTTGATATGCCGACTGTGATTCTCTCTCTCGGACCACTTTAATTTCTGCTTTTTTTCTTTTGTCTTAGTTATCAGCAAGCTCATTCTTTTTTGCTTTTTATTTAATTTTTTTGTCACCTGCGAGGAATATTGTTTGCTGCTTCCTTCACCCATTACTTAATNGCCTAGCCTCGCTAGCCCTCCTACCTTGTTACCGAGTGGCTCATGGTTCCTTCGTGAACACAAGGCTATCTTCTTAGAGACAAGTCAGCCAAACAAAAACAGTTACGTGACAGATGTAGGTCAGTCGGGCATTTCACCTCACCCCCGCACGTGCGACCCTCCTGAGTATTACGGGCGTGCGAGATGGTATTTCACTTATATTTGATATTCCTTTTGATATGCCGACTGTGATTCTCTCTCTCGGACCACTTTAATTTCTGCTTTTTTTCTTTTGTCTTAGTTATCAGCAAGCTCATTCTTTTTTTGCTTTTTATTTAATTTTTTTGTCACCTGCGAGGAATATTGTTTGCTGCTTCCTTCACCCATTACTTAATNCTTTTTTGCTTTTTATTTAATTTTTTTGTCACCTGCGAGGAATATTGTTTGCTGCTTCCTTCACCCATTACTTAATGCATTTATGACACTATGTTTCCATTCTGCCTGGAGAAGTGAAGTAGTGCGTACTCCCAGCTATTCACTATATCTAGTTCATATCAGCAGCGAGAAAAATATTTTGTTGGGAAGTCATACTGTCAAAATATTTTGCAGTCTCCACAAAATAAGTTCTTTAGTGGCCTCAGCAGTTTAGTTTGCGTTCGCCAGAATACATAAGGCAAGGTGAATACACACAAAACATTTTATGGCAGCCACAGATTTTTTTTTCAGCAGGGGAGGAACAACCGTTCCGGCCTGAGGACCCACAGGCATGAAGGTTCTTGAAACAGTATAGTGGCGCGAGTGCACGACTGTCCTACGGCTTGTTGGATGTCATTTACTATCTTCTAATGAGAGGCAAGACTTCTCTTCTTATTCCAGGCGAATAAGATCTCAAAGTGAAACCTTATTGTTTCACTTTGCCTTATTCCTACCCCCACTGTCTTGTAACCACCCCCAAGGTTGGTGCTGCGCTAGGCGCCACGAACTCAATAGAAGCAGGTAGGCTGGGTGGTTGAGATCCTATTCAGTACCGACCTGCAAATTAGCAGCATGTCTCAACGAGATCCCTGCTGAGCTGACGCCCACCCATCACAACCTGGATAAGCAACTGGGATCACCTGTTAAGGCTTGGTATCACAGGCTGAACGAGCACTAAATTCCTTAAGTTTTACACTGTAAATTGACCTGAGTTGGAACATCCTGTGATACAACTACGGTTTTGAATCGGAAGTGCCCAAATGTCTTTATTTAATAAAGANGACCTGAGTTGGAACATCCTGTGATACAACTACGGTTTTGAATCGGAAGTGCCCAAATGTCTTTATTTAATAAAGATAATTTATATGAGAATATAGTGTATGCCAAAATTGCAGTGTTTAACTTTTCACAAAAAAAAGCCTACATTTTATTTNGACCTGAGTTGGAACATCCTGCGATACAACTACGGTTTTGAATCGGAAGTGCCCAAATGTCTTTATTTAATAAAGAGAATTTATATGAGAATATAGTGTATGCCAAAATTGCAGTGTTTAACTTTTCACAAAAAAAAGCCTACATTTTATTTNGAATTTATATGAGAATATAGTGTATGCCAAAATTGCAGTGTTTAACTTTTCACAAAAAAAAGCCTACATTTTATTTAGTTTGCAATGTATGAAGTCAGAAACTATAAAGTATTTACAACAAATTTTTTGAGAATTAATGACATTAACAATGAAAGGGTGTTAAAATTATAAAAAAGGCAGGACAATAAAATATCAATATTTGNTTTTTTTAAAAAAAAAAAAAAAAAAAAAAAAACACAATGGTTTGAAAAAAAATTTGAAGATAACATGTTTTTTCTAACACCAATGCCTAAAATTTTTACAAAAAAGATAATATAAAATTTAAAATTATCCAATTTATAATAACGAATGAAGAAAATATTAAGTAAATTTTTATGTAAATACTATAAATAGAAGAATTACACAAAAAGTTAAATAATTATATTGAATAAAAACTGCAAAATTTAAAATTTACAAAAAATTGAAATTAATATTTTAAATAGTTATTTTATTATGGCAAAAAAGAATAACTATATTTTAAAGGTTGAATTTTAGGATATATAATCTAAAAGGCACACAAAAAGAGTAAAATAAATCTGGTTTAAAAATGATGAATAAAAAATCCTTTTATCTTATGTACAAATGATATTAATATATTTAACTGGCCAAAACAATGCTTGATATATCATTTCCTAAGAATATAAGATATCTGATTGTAAACATTTTTGCTTCAAACAAATTAAATAACTAAATATTAATTAATGCATCAAATTAATTAAAAAAATCTAATTAAAATAATACTAAAGAAATTAGTTGAATTAAAGAAAGAGATTAAATAAATGTGATAATTCGAATGAATCAAATTATTTTAACAAATTAAAAATAAATAATTTTAATATGTAAATATTTATACACTCACACACTTTAGCGTGTCAGGCACAATGGAAATTCAAAGAAAATCTAATTTATTTCAATAAACATAACACAACAAAATTTCTTAAAATTGTAGAAATAAGTAAAATAAATGTTTATTGCCTATACAAATATTAATGTGGAATAACATAAAAGAGTATAAATGCCAAAAAAATTATAATGTTAAAATAAAAAAAAATGTAAAATATAAATTAAAAAAAAAAATATATAAACATAAAATTAAAAAATATAGCAAGAAGTTACCAATATAAATAATTGACCTACGAGGCTGATTCAGATGTCATGGTAACTATTGTTTATCTAATGAAAACTATCCAACACAGGAAATGTACTATGTAGAGTTAAGTACGTTTTAAAGGTAACACCACATGGGGCATGGATGCAGGAAGTTCCGGCAAGGAACACAGATGAACATGGCTGCTTGAAATAACGGTTTAATTGATACATTATCGTACAAACTGTACACACTCATTTGAACGGGTACGTATTGTGCGTGTACGAGCTGTTTAACATCCTTCAACGTAGTCTCCGAGGTTGTCCATGGTTCGTTGCTAGCGATGAGACAGACGTCACAGCATTTCGACGAGAGGTGGCGCACATTGACGGATCTCATTCAGCCGATGGTATTTACAGCCTCACTACTTATATCAGCGAAAAGAACCTCAGAATACGGACTATGGAGAAGCCCTCAGTATCTATAAAAGTCGCTTCCATACAGAGCGGGTGTATGTGGCGCGTATTGTATGAAGAACGTCTGATGAGTAANNNGGGTTCCCCTCTCTTGAAACTGGATTTTTCTGTGAAATGCGAGATATCTATCACAACAATCGTTTTCTAATGTTTCGTGTCCATAATCATTGTCTTAATAATTGAACTAACAATTTTTATAACAACAAATTGCTTGTTAGCGATACAACTCCAAAGTGCAAGTCCTGTCTTTCGAGACGACAGTGCGATTGCTGTTAAAGTCAACTGCGAAATATATCGCGATACACCTTAACAACTATTATGGAGATTAATCTAAGTGAATATTGGTTTCGGCAGGATGGAACCACTTGCCGTATTGCAAGGGCCACACCGCAGCTATTGAGAGAGCTGTTTCCCAGCCATATGACTCCGCGGTATGGGGACAATAATTGGTCATCGTAATAGCCAGGTCTTTCGGTATGTGATTTCTTATTGTGAGTTTAACTTACGGACAAGATGTGTAATAGAATGCCACTAACGTGCGGATAATCGATAGACGACATCAGGGAAGAAGTGCACAACATTCCACTGGATACTGTGGCAAGTATATTCGATGAAACGTTCCAGAGAGCAGATCATTATGGGATGTGAACGTGGTCACTTGCTACATATAAATGGTCACAAATAAATTGTTAAGGCAAATTTCGATCTCTATTGATAGGCATTTCACTGACGTAAACATTGCATTTATTGTTTGTACTGAAAATTGTTATTATCGAATTGAATGTGTTCACTTCTTTTGGCGCAATCTGTACGTAATTGATGTTGCGATTTATTAGTGGCCAAACAAGATTTTGGTTTAAAGTGCAAGAAATATAACTTTTGATTGTACAAACAAAATCTAACTCCGGACGTATTATTTGATTGAATTATCGATATTTATTCGGTTATCTTTACCTAGACAAACATTAAATTTGGGAACACAAATCCTCCTAACTATAGGAGGCCAAAGTGTCGAGTCCTCCTGAATGGCTAGAAGACCGTTTATGTGCGTAAGTCATGTCAGCACTAAATTTTTCCCACTAATATTACCATGGATATCACTTCATAATTATAAAAATTAAAATTTAACACCCACCAGTGTCACACTTTTCTTCATATTATAGAATCTGCACCACCCATAAATTTACCCCGTCACTTTATAGTAGGACTCCTATTTGCAGCTATGCAATTCTTAATTGTTTAATTTTGACAATATTTTGATGTTTACTTAAAACGATACTTAAAAAGAAATTGTTTTGACGCATACATCTCAAGATATCTCTACTCAAATTATTTATATTTTATAATTATTCCCTTCCCACCTACACCGTCAAACTCATGTTAACTATTTTACCGCGAATAAGATAATATCGGTGTTATGATACTTGTAAGTTGAACATTCCATTTAAAGTATTATAACGCAGAAAAAACAGAGTATGGGTGCGCTCACAAGGGCAGAGGAACGGCCAGCCAAAATGTGATCGACCCTTAGTCCTTGTCGTATTTGAATGTGACACATGGCTCTAGGATTGAACAGCAAAACATTCACTAGGGGAAGGGGGAATGAGCGCCCCGAGGAAACACCAGGCCAGAGGCAATGTCCACCACGTTTCTCACACGCGAATATACAAACTCAGATCCTCCATAAATCGAACTCCGATAGCCGTGACGAGTAACTTGCGATTATACGGTCATCGAGACACTTCTGATAGAGACAACAACGGCTAAATGAAAAAAAAAAAAAAACTCGAAGACGCACGCACGTCGACGACTAACCTGCACTAATATTTTGTCCCGCTATAACAGTACATGTAACTAAAATGTCTTATGGTAAATGAGAGCTAAAGAATTGTGAAACTATTACAGTCCGCCGATTAATTCTTCTAAAACTCATTATGTGTAAATATGAAATATAAATATTTCCTTATCAAATCAGTTTTTCACAGTGCAATCCTCATTTATCAGCTGTACGTCCAACATTATTAAATAGAATGCCGCGACAGTTTTCCACTATCAAGTAATGTATATTTTCCTCCTTCCGACACGAAAATTGCAGAAACTAAATTTTATGAGTTACACTTGCCTTGTACTTTAAACGCGACATCAGTAACCATACATTGTTTGCATAAAAAGCAATAAATAGCGCACACAATATATTTACGTGCCACTAGCTTACCTGTAGCTAGTTCTCGAAGCCCCTTCCTGACGACGATGTGTTGTCCGTCCTCTCTTCTCCATGTTATTCGTGGTGGAGGATGGCCTTTGGCTGTGCACACAAGGGTGGTGTTCTCGCCCTCCTTGGCAAAGACGTCGGAGCTCGTATCTTCGTACGAGATGTCCGGAGGAACTACGTCCACAACAATAAGTCACGGTACACACATTTGAACATTTGAGTAATTTTAGAGTTCGGTTACATAACTGAACAGAATCTCGAAAGAATTATTAAGGTCTAAAAAAGTTCCTTAATCCTTTCTCAAAGGCACTTTGAAAGTTATAGTACATCAAAAGACATTTTGCAGTGGGGATGACTATCAAGATAAAAAAAATAGGGGAGGGGGAGGAAATAGAAAATAAAGTAAAAAATTACAAGATATATAAAATCGGAAATTTTAGTTTATTCTGGTATAGTTTTATGGAGCTCGTTATTAAATAAAATGCTTAAAGAAACGTGTAGTAAAATACATTTAATACTCTTAAGTGACATTGTTGTTTTCGAACACTCAGTAGCTATTATCTCGGTAGCTATAATCAAGGTATCAGACGAGCACGGTATAAGCATGACATATTGATAGCACTGGTAGAGGTTATTCACGGCAAAGTGAGCACTTTTGAAAGCCCTCTCATTTGGAATAATAGTCAATAAATATATTTTATTTTAGTCTTAGACGTTAACTTCCAAGTGCGGTGGAATACGCACACTGTGTTTATTACTTAAATAGCAATATTTATTTAAAAAGGTGGCTAAAGAGTAAAAAATGGCTGAAAGAAAAAGTAACAAAGGCCTCAAATTGCTCACTTTACCGTGAACAGCCTATAAGATTTGATACCATATACTTTCTCATTACATCAAAAAACGTAGACCACACTGTTTTACGAGGGAGGTACAGTTTACAAAGCTGCAGATTTGCATTCTTCTCGTACTGGCTACAGTAATACTTACACACAAAAATCGCAATACACTGAACAAAAAAAGCAGCAGAGGAGTAACAACAGAAGAGATATTTATGTGGTTTCACGGTAGCAGCTACCAAACTTATGTACCAGCTACAAAAGGTTCTGTTAAATTATTACAATTCCGTTTGTTGCGGGAACAATCCTAATATTGCTGAAGTAGTTCTCTTCTGTAGAATGAACAGAACGGTCTGCTGTAGGAACGATATTCATAGTTGCAGACAAAATGACAAACAAGCCTATAACACAGAGTTCTGTTGCAATTACTGTATACGTTAACAACATTTAGATGGTGCCAACAACCAATCTGATTGCTGTTCCTAAATTAACAGTCTATATGGGTTATGGTAACAGAAATATGGTTCCTACAACCATATTTTTTATCAGTGTAGTAGGATTCTAATGGCTGTACATAAAATATAATTTTCGAAGGTTTACTTATTTTTATAGGTAAATTTTCCCAGAAAAATGAATAACCATTTACTGAGACAGACTGTGTAAGTCGGCGTGCATCCAAATACTTTAATGAGGCTGGCCCACTAAAGAGCCACCAGTGCTATCAACTTAGCTGAAGGATGAGATTATATAGATAAAATTATTTTATAAACATAAAATAATCCGCTTTAACACTCACCCTTCATGCCAAATATATTTAGTGGATTGTAATATTTAATATGACATTTTATAATATATATAACAACTCATTTTATTTGTCATATAAATAGTTTTATTTCATGATTTAAAGTGACTGAAATTAGTGAGAAGTCTAATACTTTTAGATAAAGATATGGATGCCATCATGAGAGAAATGAAGGGGGGTGGGTGAGGGGGCCACTTGCCTGCCTTAGAAAATTTATTTTTCTGTGAAATGCGATAGATCCATCACAACAATCGTTTTCAAATGTGATAAGTGTCCGTAATAATTGCTGTAAATAATTAAAATAACAATTATTATAACTAATAAATTACTTATTAGCGACATAGCTCCAAAGTGCAAGTCCTTCCTGGGAGGAGTATTTGAGTTCTTCTTGGGTTTCAATACTTTTAGTGTGATAATTCTTTATGGTTTTGTGTTTAATCTTATATTGTGTATTGTTTAAGATAAACAAATTTTTTCATATGATATGCCACGTATGTTTGTTACATTTATTTTGCGTTAAACCCAGTTGTACATCTCACACTCCTCTATATGAAACTTATTCTAATTACTATGCCTCCTTCTGGTAAAAATCTGTGAGATGTCCATTAATAAGGGCACCAGTTTCCTGATTACTTGTAAAAGTATTTAATCACACAATTACAAAATTGATTATGTACTGCATAGTTTCAATAATTGTAGCCATTCAGGATTGGATCTACAGTGTAGGTTTTGGAACATGTCACTAAAATAAACAAAGATTTGTAGTGAATCATGGTGTTCAGGATGAGCCTAAAAATTATCAGGTATATGGAAAGGGATCAGCGTGAGTCTAGCACTGCAGGGACAATGAATCACGTTGGGAATGTACCAAAACTCCCAAATACATTAGAAATACGGGAGATGGATGTGTGTTATGAAAATTAGACTTTGATATAGATGAGCTGCAAACATGTAATAACAACACTCAGCCCTGAATGCCAAAATACGAGCTTTTTGGAGCATATGTTGCAGTAAACAGTTGCAGGACTTGAAATCACAACACGCGCGTATCGTAACAACGGCATTAATAAAATGTAATGGCTATAAGTGTTTTGTTAAAATTTTATCCCACGTAAACCGTACAAAACGCAAAGAGGACATTTAAACCAGTCCACAGATTTATAAGCTGAGAGATAAAAAATTGGTAAGTAACAGATCAGACGTAGTATGTAGGTTACAAAAGAATATTTCTGACAGAACACCCTAAATCACCCCGAAAGGGGGCACACTGCAAAGCGACGGATTTATCTGTTCCTTCTGGTCATGTATTGGGGCTTGAAAATGCGGACGTGAAACAATGTTAAGTCGCGTGAAACTACTGTGAAGATTCAAACGACACAGGGACAGATTGTAAAAGGAAAATACCTGCAGAATTAGGCAAATTTGGGTGCCAAAGTGGACGCAACCCTAATAAATAAGCCATGTTTCGGAGAAGAAACTGTTGCAAAATGGGATTGCATAGATTGCATCGGAGTTTTATGACAATGAGGGGAGAAGAGATGATTTTAGGTCTAGGCCACCAAAAAATATGCTACAGAAACTTCCGTGTAGTCATACTCGATTTACATAGTCAACTGAAGTCTTACTGGAGCACAGAATTGCACCTCGATTTCGACTGAGAGTGTACAGACGTATTAGAACAACGAGTTCGCCACAATCGTCGCTTTACTGCTTAGTGAGCATATTCCCCCTCCCACCCAAGGGTGTATCATTTTTGTTCTATCCGAAAGCGCAGCAGGGGACATAATGCTTTGACATACGAAGGACCTGCTGAAAAATTTCCAACATATTTATTACCGTTTCACTGCCATACCGAGTAACCAAGTGACTAATTAGGGGACGAGGATGCAAGCAGGCTATGTACATACATTTATGCAATTAACTTTCTACACACTCACGCGAAATATTATCGATAATTGTGTGTTGAACTGGAACGGCCGAATATAGCTAGGAGGCAGATGAATCCGATATTCAGTGACGTACATCCCAGTGGTTTTGTAAGTAGGTTCATGTCCATTAAGGCGAGGGCGCAGTGAACTATACAGTAGTGTGCTTTGCGATAGGGACGGTTTATTCAGCACAATGCAATAATTGCCCTTAATTTACTTGTAACAGTGAGACATGTGACACCAGGAAAAATTTCAAAGAAATCTTAGGGTAGATTTGTCTAAATGTATTCATGTGGAATAAAAGTAGACGGAAACTGGTTCCTTATGCTTCTTTTGAGAAAGGCCATGTCACATTAAATCTGGACTTCTGGCAACTAACTCCTCATTAAAATGAATTTGACATACTATATTTTGATTCGAAGGAAGATACTAACATTTTAGTGCAACGTTAAACACTGTATACTGCTGTCGTTGTCGTTTGAAATAACAAACAAATTGTATAACCCTATAAAAAAATATAGGGTTGGAGAATAACCAAAATAAATTTACTCATATTCACGATGAAATCTGTTTTCGAGGAAGGGACCAAGTTTACGTCAATGTCACAAATTTCAAACAGCTCCTTGAATGGCACACTGATGTTGACCGTAAGTGTTCATAAAACTAAAAACTATTAATATGGGCCTACCGAGTAAGCACGTCAACCTATTGCAACTGAAATAATATTATTTGCAGTAAATGACTATACGAAACTTTTAAAATATGAAGTAAAATCTTTTTAAAACTAAATCAAGTAACAGTGTTAGGCCTACGTGTCGAGTCAAGTGACTTTGAAAATGATTAAGACGGTCTATGGAAGAGAATTTGATGACTTTATTAAAAATTTATTGATATGAACAAACTTTCAAGGTTTGGCCATATTAATTTACTAAGTTATAACCAACTACGTAATTTGCACGACATTATAGAAGGCGCCTAGGAATGTGCTTCCTAGAACTGCGCAGGGCTCCTTTAACATGTTCACGGCAATTTAAAACTTTCCTAACGGCTCTGAACTTCTGGTTATTGCCTTTTGTTACACGTTAAACACCAAGTACGAATATTAGTTTAGTACTGCTCCATTTCACAACTTACGAGTAACGAACGTTGTTTGTTTTCTGCAGCTTGTTAATTTTGCAGTAATTTGAAACAACTCGAAGGGTATACATCACCTTAACTTTATTGATACACGTTAATTACTACGGGGGAGGGAAGTAACGTGCACTGTGAAACTATCAGCCACTGATAACTCGATAACCGAGGTTCGCGGTGTAACACTGTGGAAAGTCTTGCTTGGTTTCGTCTTTGTTTCCAGCCGTTTATAATGACCTCGATGCCGACGAGAGGTTGAGCCCTACCTACCTACCTATATTATTCTATTCGCGGTTTTTTTTACAAACTTTGAATAAAATATTTGAAAAATCACTCCATGTTTGACGTCTTTGGATGTTTCCTAAATATGTCGTGTATCACTAGCATTTCACACTTATTCTAATACAAACATATATTATTTTTGTTTAGATTATAGGTTTGTTTATATTTTATCTATAAATAATATTATTCCTTATGTAAAACATATGTATACAACAGAGAGAAAAAAGGTGTGTTGGTAATGCCTTTTTGCAGAATATTATTAACGTGAGTACGCACGAATGTGGTGCGTTGTCCTATTGCGGTAATTTTTTAGACTAAAGCCCATATGCCACGATGGAAGATTCCTTGGAAGATTCCATGCAAACCTGGTTGGCCACTTGTATCGATAGTTCTATGATGGAAGATTTGGCCATCTTCTGGCCGTTTTCGTGGACGTTTTCGTAATTGGTCGTGTGTAATTTTAGACGGAAGGTTTTCTACAAGGTTGATATTTTAGCTAATCAGAGAGAAAGTTGTAGAGTCGTTTTGTTTATATTTTTGAGAAAAAGCTATAGGACTATAAAAAAATAGTAATTAGAAAAAAATCGAAAATGTTTACTGATTCTAAATCAGCATTGTGTAAATATAATGGTAAATATTCGTGTTTATTCAACACAAAAGTTCCCTTTTTAACAACAAAACGATTACACTCTGTGCATAAACGCAAAATGCTGAAGTCGTGAGTGAAGATTGTTCCTGAACCACAGTTTCATAAGTAAAATCATAAAAAATGTACTCGTCTATACTAGTGGGGCAACAAGTATCGTTTGACAGGTTATTCCAAAAAACCCTCCATAACTGCTTGCATGCAGGCTCGAGCAGCAGATTTCGTGGAACTTTGCGCTCGTGGTTGTACGGGAAATTTTATGGTGGCACACAGGCTTTAGTTAAGCTTTGTTTCCATGGGGCGGAGGAATGACCTGGAAGTAGAACTAAAGCAAGACTTCAGAATAACAGGATGTAACCGCGAATGGACTATAATCTTTTCTATTCAATGCGTATCCTTCTGCAAACAGCATCCTGAAAGGTGTTACCCCTGTAGACTCGTGGAGTGCCGAATGGTATGCCAGGAGAAATAAGGGTACTTTTGAGTCTCAATCTTTCTGGTTGTCTTCTACGAAGATCGCCAGATAATGTTCCGGGGTAAGATTTAGCCTCTCGACCATCCCTTTCGACTGAGGGTGTAATGGTCTGGTAAGAGTTTTCTTCATTCCTAAAATCCTCGTTACCTCTTGGAAAAGAGTTGCTTAAAATTTTCGTCCTTGATCAGAATGAAGCTCAAGTGGCACTCCAAACCTGGAGAAAACATGCTCTACAAGTGCATCAGTTACCATGCCAGCCTCTTGGTTTGGCACCGGTATGACCTCGGGCCACTTTGAGAAATAGTCTTGTGCTACCAGAAGGTACCGATTCCCCTTCTCAGTGATTAGTAGTGGTCCGAGAATGTCCACTGCCATCCTCTAAAATGTGACTCCAACATTGTATTTCTGAAGGGGACCTCAGCCCTTAACCCTCGCACTCTTCCTCGGGGTACATGCATCACACAGATGGAACCACTTTTCAACATCCTTACGACAATGCAGACAATAGAATCTCATTCGAACTCTGTCAAGGGTCTTATATACACCGAAATGACCACTTGCTGTAGTGTTGTGCAGTTCTCTTAGCACTTCTGGGATTCGGCACTCTGGTAGGACCAATTATAAATTACTTTGTTTTCCATCATTACTTTCCCAGTTACTGTAGAGCAAACCATTCTTCATAACAATGGAATCACACTGTGCCCAGTATGCCTTGACTGTCATGCCATGCATATCTCCTACCATCTTGGTCGACGCCAAATACAGACCCTTCGCAAGATACAGAGCCTTGAATTCTTGTCCTCCTTGTTTTCCACGATACGCCATCCTTTTCCTCCTGGTATTAACAATGACGACAGAATAGTTCGCATGGTCTTCTGGAAAGTGCATCTGCATTACAAGGCATCCAGATATGTGACTTATTTAAAAGTCATATTCTTGCAGATGCTGTATCCACCAGGCTATTTGACCTTCAGGGTTCTTGAAATTTAGCAGCCAGCATAATGAAGCATGATCAGTTCTTAGGATGAAGTGTCTGTCATAAAGATATGGGTGAAAATGTGCAATTGCCTTCACCACTGCAAGAAGCTCCCTGCGTGTCACACAGTAATTCATCTCAGGCTTGTGTAGCACCTTCCTGAAGTATTACAATGGCCTTTCATTTCCATTCTGAATCTGAGATAACACAGCTCCGATACCTAAACAACTAGCATCAGTATCCAGAAAGAATTCATCTTCTCTACTCGGGAAGCTCAGTACTGTGGGAGAGATCAGAATTTACTTTAGTCTATTAAAAGTAATTTCGCATTCCGGGGTCAAATAAAATTTTCTTTTACGTCTCAGTCAATTCATGCAGAGGCTTGACGATCGTGGTGAACCCGGGCACAAATTGACGGTAGTAAGCACATAAGCCCAGGAAACATCGCATTTCAGTTTTATAATTTGGTAGAGGCCAATCTCTTATTGCTCTGGTCTTCTCAGGGTTTGTTTAAATCCAATACGCCGACACAACATGACCCAAAAAATTAATTTTCTTTTGGAAAAGGTGGCATTTCTTAGGAACAAATTTCTGGTTGGCTGCAGCGACTCTCTGAAACACAGAATCTAGGCGTCTCAGGTGCTCCTCAAATGTCCTTCCCGTGACCACAAGGTCGTCTAGGTACACCTGGCAAATATCTAAGAGCGGAACTTTATCCATGAGTCGTTCGGAGGTGGCAGGGGCATTGCATAGCCCAAAGGGCATAACCTTGAATTGCCAGGTTCCTTTCCCTTGGGAACAAAGACAGTCTTTTCTTTGTCTTCCAGGGCCACCTCACACAGCCAATACCTGCTGTTCATGTCTACAGTAAGAAACTGCTGTAAACCTGCTAGGCTATTCAGTGTGTCGTCTATCCTAGGGAGTTGGGTAAGAATATTTCGTGGTCACATTATTAAAATGGCGGTAATCAACACAAAATCTAATATAACCATCCTACTTTTTAACAAGCACAATATAAGACTATGGACTGACTGGTGGCTCTATCGCATCTAAATCCGCCATATCTTTCAGAATACCTTCAACAACCTCATGTGAAGCTAGCGGTAGTCGCTTTGGTGGCTGCTTTATGGGCCTGGCATCCCCTGCGTCGATGTGGTGGCATGCAACATTAATTCTGCCAATATCATGGTGCTCACAAGAGTAAGAACCTCTATTTCTCTGTATTAATTCTGATACAGCCTTCTCTTGTCGCCAGTTGACATTTTTTCTTGTTCTTGTCAGCAGTTCCCTCAGAGCATCTGGTAGAGAACATTCGGTATTTCGTGACATCGGAGTTTTTGGAACATTTGGAAGTACCAGCGAGACCTACTTGCAAACCCCTATAGTGGCCCCTCCTCAAGATGGATAGCACAGTTAGATAAATAACCATCCTTACTGGTAAACTGTCCGATATGGAAGAACTCAAAGTCCTTGCTACGACACCATCTGGTAAAATGCCACCTTTCTGTGCTAGTTCGATTATGCCCAACTGCCTGACAAATTTTCCCTGGCATCTGCCTGCAATAACAATTTAGCTAGAAGCAGGGAGCACAGTCGACAGATTACACACTACTGGGCAGCTCATTGGTGATGATAAATCTCGTTGTGCTGACACTACAAACTCGGTATTACCTACCTGTAACACCCCAGTCGAGTCTCGATAGATAACCCCAGCTTACATCATACATTAAGACCCAAAACGCATTTGTCCTCTATTTGTGCTATTATGCTATGTAAATATCATACTCTATGTTAAGGTTACCGAGCTCTAAGAGTACCCTTCTTTTGGCTCTTACTGGTGAAGTCTCGCCTGTTACTGCAGTTAAATAGCAGTGATACATGCTCTTATCGGATGATCGCTGGGGGGAAGGCCCGAGAATGTCCGGTCTTACCACCATTATAGTCGCCCCTGTGTCAATGATCATTTGACAAGAAACATCATCTAGGCTCCCTTCCACCAATAAGGCATCCAAGTTCTGTTTCATTGAACGCACCTGCAAAAACATTGGGGTCTTCCCTCCAGCAATCAGCGACCCTTGTCCCTCACGACCGGTGCTTACAAGTTTCTCGAAGATGTTGCACTCTCACCTGTCCCTTAGTGCCTGCTCCTTGGTTGCTGCTGCTGTTACTACCGCTGACGACAGTTGGCTCTCAGGTGTCCCGGCTGTCCACACGACCAACATTCCGTCCGTTTGGGTGGGGGACAGCGAATCTTCTTATCGCGGACCCTGGAGGTGATATCCCTAATGGTCGTCTGCAAGTCCTTCAGCATCCTCTGGGTGCTGTCACCCTCCTATTCGTTCAGTACCACTGCCCGCACTGGACGTCGGGGCACTGATGTCTACTGTGCTGACTCCACCTAAAGTACTCGGGCCAAGGCATCCTGCATGGCATGAGGTGCAGCCAAATGTAAAGCTTGCTGGACCTCGGTGTCGGCGATAGCATCGACGAAGAATCCAACTGCGACATCGTGTGCCTCCTCAGGGCATCCCTCCAGAGACAGGTGGGACAGCCTCACAATGTCCTGCCACAGTTATTGCAGTGGTTCCACTGGTCGCTGGGTGCGCCTTCGCAGTTGGACATAGGGGGCGTGTTGCAGATATCGGCCGCCGAATTGCAGTTCCAAGGCCGACATAAATGTGGAGTACTCCAGTCGATGTCGTTCTGGCAGGGACTGCAGTATGCTCAGTGTAGGTCTCCCCAGTACAGCCGCCAGGTAGTACGCCCTTTGCTCGTCAGTCCAGACATTCAGGGCGTCACCAATCTCGAACTGGTGCTGGTATTCGCCCCAAGGTGTCTGTAATCGTAGAGGGTGGGATTTAATGGAACGCCTTTACCAACCCCCTTTGCTGAGGCATAGACTCACTGCAGTGGCGGTATTGGCGGCGACCACTATCTTCTCTTCGCTGCCTACATTCGATGGCTCGGTGGTGGTCGATCTCAGCTCCTGTTCAGCCATTGCACGTCTTCTCCCTTGCTGTTGCAGGAATTCCTGTCATTCCTTCTTGGGGGCGCTCATCTCCTGGTCCATATTTTCCTCGACACTGTCAATTGTCTTGTCTGCACAGTCTTTATTATTATTTACTAATTTGCTAATATCCTCTACCGTTCGGTCCACATTTTCGTTCACATTGTCTATTTTTCTATCCACATTTTCGTTTACACTGTCTGTTTTCTTATCCAGTTTGTTGACTACTTCGCTAACACTATCTATTTTCTTGTCCACTACTTAGCTAACACTGTCTATTTTCTTGTCTACCAGTTCACTAACACTACTAACAGATTTACTAACACAATCTATTTTACTGTTTACATTTTCATTAACGCTACTATTTTGACTATTTACATTTTCATTTACACTATCTACAACACTAGTAATTGGACTACCCAGTCCTTCGATCAAAGCATGGAGGGCTTCTATCTCCGCCAATCGTAGTTAGCATCCACAAATAATTCCTGGGCCTATTACTACAAATGCGAATATATTTACTAAGTTTTCCTACCAGTCACTATCCTGCTGTAATATTAATTACAATTATATTATTTTTTAAGAAATGCCTCCATCCCACTTCTGACACAAATGTTACAATTTATGACAAAGTAAATGGGCTAAACCAGGTTCGTTAAGGGATGGAGGTTTTAATTAAATAAAAGGATTAATTACAATTTCCTAATTTTACTAACAATATCTACAAACAAAATTCTTTCGGCTCAACATCTCACAATACATTGCTATCACTTGCTGTTTACGATGGATTAATTCAATAAATACAATTTACAATGGCCCCAGAGAAATTAATGTAATTAAATAATAAAAAAATTATTCCCAATAGACAGTGTATCGAAACCAAATGAATTACTTTATAAATTATATGTCTATATTTGACAGTTACAATATTTACAATAAAGTCGGTATCACATGTTCATACAGTCCCACCTCAGTTTAGTCCAGGTCGAACCAGTCCTTAATGTTCTAGATATTTCGGAGCACCCTCATACACAGTAGCATTCACTCGTCGAGTTTCACGCCCTCTCATCCATTCACACCACAAACACCTCGTACGCCATCGTCTCACAGTCTCCCGACATCGTCCGTCCTCTTCACCAATGTCCCGGTTACCGCACTCAGCCAGAAGGCTTCTACCAAGACTGCCGACCCTTGGACCACTACAAAATATTTATAGGGTCGTAGATAATCGCCCAGAAATTTTTCTAAATGCTGCATTGCGCCGAGGGTCCTAGTTCCCAGAATATTCTTGCGCATCTTCTAAACTCTTTGTCTTCTCCAGCAAGGGGGAGGAGGAGGGGCTGTGACGCCAGCCAGGTCACTGCTGTCAATCATCCGCCCTGGCCGGGCAAGCGAAGGGGCAGGGAGTGGTTCTGCCAGGGGGAGGGGAGCCGGACCGTGCATGGAGCTCGCGTCAGCGCATAGCAGTGTCTTATATAACTTGTAATATTTATTTAGTATTAAAAAGCAAATTAAAAACAGCGAGAGCAGTGAAGTGTTGGCAATGGCTAGTAAGAAATAGTTCACAGTTAAAATGTTGTTTTAACTTAGTTTTTTGGTATTCTATTTGTAAATTAAATGATGCACCCCATTTAAATCATTTACATTTTTAGGTAGCTCTGAAGGAAACATATTTTACTGTTACAGTTAAAAATATCAGCGCAAATTACTGTGCGTAGGCACTAGTGAAATTATGTTTATTTTTCGCATGAGGAAAAAAAACTTGAATAGGTGGAGCGGATCTTGTCGCACTCTCTCTCTCTCTCTCTCTTTCTCTCTCTCTCTTTTTTCTCTCTCAGAAAGTTTCGCAACGCTAGTAGTAGCAGCAAAATTATACGTGTTTTTAATGTTAGCATATTTAATACTTATTACAGCAAAAATAATGATTTTTGAACTTGCATGATTTGCAACTGAAACGAGGTTTAATTTTTTGAATACTTATAATATATTTAGATGTGATGGCAGGACGGTTACAAATCCAAAGTTGGCATAAGTGCGGCGAGATGACATGGCGTGTTGCTTGTTGTTGAACGAAGTATTAGTTTTTCTTTCTGAAAAAATTCCTTAAAATTACTACATCGTTTGTACACGTTGTGTATTTTTAAACCTACCTAGGAAAGTTCCAATTTGTATTTGATAATTCTGTTTTTCCACCGCAGAAACAAATATACTGTAACGTGCGTCGTGACGACTGCCTGCGAAAGAGTATTGTTGCCTTAACGTTACGGTGGACTAGTGTGAACGTGATTGCAAATATTGGACGTGCGAAATTTATAAGTTCTAAACGTAAATTGTTTTTATGACGAAATTCAATTTTTGAAAGTCCTATCTGTTTATTTATCATAACATTATAACTTTGCCCTAGGTGTTTTAATGAAACACAATTAATTGTGTAACGTGCCTATGTTTCTGTCATTTGAATGTTTGCCACAAAATACTAAGCCCAAAAAATACTAAGCCCAGTCAGATAAATTGAAATAAATAATGAGAAAAACCTAGAAAACAGTAAGTACAAATGCATAGAAATATGAACGTAATAAAAGTTATGGTAGGCCTATTTGCGTGCATGTTCACCAATATATTTTAAGTTTGTCGCTGATACGTACAAAAAATAAGTGACACGAGTTGTGTGCTTGAAGATACTGTCTTTTCGTTGAACTGGATCCTCCTTCGTTTTAATATTTATCCCAACTCTGGCCACTATTTTAACAAAATATCCCAACACATATCAATAACCAGACGTTTAATACTACAGTGATTTTTCCCCACATTTGTAACAGGGCTAAACACAGTTGCGGAAAAATATTGACGTGTATTACGTCTAATGTGCTATGTCGTGTATAACAAATATGTTTATAATGTAAAATAATAACCGTAAGAACTATCGTGAATACAGACATGGTTAAAAACTCATAAAGCTGACATAAATATGGTTATAGGTCTAAATTGTAAACGTTCGTAGGAAATGGTTTTACGATAGAATTCTGTGAACAGTTGAAAATAGTATTCAAGGCATTTGACAGTTAAAACGCAGAAGTCTCATGACAGTGTCTATGTTTACATGTAGTGGAAGGATACGTAATCGAAAAAAAAGGAAGAACTTTTGCAGCGCTTCACAAAAGTGTGAAGTAACCGCGAATGGCCTATACTTAGTGCACTGTCTTGGCTTGAGAGATTCGATTTATTTTCTACATTGACGCTCCTCTGTTAGGTACGCTAATGTTATAACTAGATAAGTAATCTACGATGGTTCTGTAAATACTAAATAACGTATAATGGAATGCATATTAGTGAGAATGTTGTTCTCTTATTTATGTTAAATTTATCAAACTTCCAGCATCCATGGAGAAGTTCGTTACAGTGATAGTGCAAGAGATTCTGAGTTAGAATTACAGATATATTTTGGATGTAGACGAGATGTAGGGAAAAAAAGGGAATTTAATGTGTAAACCACTCCCCAATCAGTCAACCAAATTATGTCACGGACATTAATAAGAAAAACTATGCTTCCAATTTTCATTACACCGTAACTTTAAGAGATAATTATTCTTAGAAGGGAATATAAGGTTGGAATCAGGTGCCTCTCCAGTCTCATCTCCTGAATTCGCCCCTATTTAAAAAGTGCTCAATTTACAGAGACCTTGCCATATCGATGTTGGGTTACAAGTGGACTGAGTGAATAACTAATACTGATGCAGTGTCCTCTCTGTTTGGCTTTGTAGCATTTCATGTAAGATACCTCTTTCCTTACAGTCCCTAGAAAGTTCCAACTGAGTTTTAAATTGTTTGAGAGACGGGGAAAGGTTATTTGATCTATTGGTCAGAGCGCCTCATGGGGCAAAGGTCCCCTGTTCGATTCTGAGCCGTGTAGAGAATTTTTCAAATAAAGAAAAACTCGTTTCCCGGCGTTAGAACTTCTTTTTTGTTTCAAGACCAGCCAATGGCTAGTCACGCAGTTTCTTATCACCCCCGCACATGTGTCCTTTCTGGGTGATGCAGGAGTATAGGATGCTCCTTATTTTTGTTTATTGTTTGCTTTCCCATAAAACCTCTTTGTTCATTACGTTTTAAGATAGTATTGTTACTAACTACGCCAGTTGCTTGGAAGGTGAGAGTTTCACGGATTTACTGAAGCTCACCCGGACTACCCTAGCAGCTTGGGTGTCAATTTCTTACATTTTATTTTTCTGATTATTAAGTAATGCCTATATAGCGTTACTAGACTACTGCTACTTGGATTATATACATTTAAATTACATCCATTAGTGTTGGAACTGTTAGCAGTGAGGAGGCCTGTGAACTGGGTATTATGTCACTCCATCATCCGCATTGCGGTCTATAAGGCACTTGCAAAACACCGTAGTATCACCCTGAATAACATGCCTTTGGCAGTCCAATCCAGCCTTCGGACCGAACACCTATCACATGGGACATGAACTGTTAAACTTGATAATGAAGCGTTCACAGGTTTAAAAATGTATCTTCATAATAAAATAATTATTTTGGACAATTTTTCGGTTAACACAAAAATTCTATGTGTAAGAGACACCAGTTGCAGAATTTGCAGGCTATAGTCCGGTTTGGTGCCAGAGAGGATTTTGAAACAAAAAAATAATTACGTGACAAATGGCACAACTGACGTAACGTTTTTCTGACTTAAAAAGCAGTGGGATTTACCCGCCGGCTTCCCACCACGACTAGCCTGGCTTGAATCTTGGAATACTTGCGTGTGGGTAAGGTTGCAAACGGTTAATTTTAGGGGTACGTCCTTTCTTCTGTCACTGTACTTTGCCGATCCTCCATTTTGAAGGTCTCAATTCATGCCATGCCTTCAGGGCTGATGATCGCCTGCGGGGCCTTACTCGGCAGTACCGTCACTTAACAAATACTAATCTCTAATAGAGAACCCTTTTCCAGTGATCTTCATTAATTTATCGTAATAAGAAATAGTTACAAGGAAAGGGAATTTTTACAGAATGCCTAGCAAAGGTAGGGAGTCAAACAAACTTGCGACTGGCCTACAGAACTGGCTGTTGATATATTTTTACACACATACATATAGGCTAGCTACATATCCACCAAGGCAAATTAAACATTTAAAAATCAACCTTTAAACATTACCAAGCGGATAGAGCGATGGTGGCCATCTCGTTCCGGGACTCCTCAGTCACTCGGAACACCCATGGTCAGGTCAGCGCACTGCCCACAGGCCTACTGTCTGTCTAGGTCAGTAGTGTCTCTCTCAGCAACAATGGCAAGATTTAGACAGCCAGTGTGTGTTGTAACATGTTATAAACGAAACTAGAAACGCACCATATACGAAAAATGCTGCATTAGCTGATACATGAAAGAATACAAGTGTGTCACGTTGGCTATCCTGACAGCACTGCATGCGTATAGAGACGAGGGAGAAAAACGACTTGACCTACCGGCTGATGGTGGAAGGTTACATAAAAGAAAAGTTACTTTCGCCGAGCTGTCAAAAACATGCCATCGTAGTTGAGAAAGACTGTACCGGAGTAGTCAACCTCTGAATGCCGTCTCAATCCCCATCTCAGGGAAAGGGACTTCTTCGTGGTCTTCTCCAGCCTGCAGTACAAGAGAGTTCGCTAGGACCAGCCTCATGAGCGCCTGCCATCCTCCAGGCTGTGCTAGCAGACGAGCAACAATTTGCCTTCCCAGTAGTACAGGAAAACCCGATCGGGCGTTTTTATCCACGAAAAACTCTCCACCCTCCGTCAGTCTCCCGTTATACGTAAGGGCGCCTGCCTTAATCCCTCTTCCAGATCGGTTGCTCGTTCCTTCACCACATTTCCAGACTGCCACACTCTCACTGTACCGTGTATCATATTTACCATTCTCAAGAAATTCTTCGCATTGAAATTCGGAACTTTGGGCCTCAATGTCCTGAGGGTTCAGGAGTCCATCCTCCACCCCCTCACTAGATTAATGGCACCACATTAGCATCCTGCTTCACAAATGGGGATATGAAAGCCATAAGCACCGTCCGCAGTTTTATACTTTATGTTGGTTATCCAGTAGTGATAAAGAATGAAGAAGAGTGGTTTACTTGAATCAGAAGAGGCTATAAGAGATGCATAACGAGAACATTCTGTAACTACGAGAACCATTTACTCTTGTACCAGGGATGACAATAGACCCAACACGTTATTTATGAGTGGTTCTCCCCGAAGGTGGCACATGCTTGGTGCGACTAGGCATGACAGCAGAAGATTCGAGGAGGCAGTTTCTTTATCAATTGTCAGCACGTCAATAACACCTCAACCGGACTCGTGACACCAGGGCTACTTGCGTTGCATGCACCATTATGACTCGGCTGTTTGGAACCTGCATGACCCTGAGGCTCTCCAATTTCACCACCTTGAAGTCATGGTGACAATTCTGGCCACACACTCAGAATAAAAAATAAGGAGAGCTTTCAAAAGTTTTCAAAATACTGCGAATTGACTAATCTCCCATCATCCAATTTAGACACTCACCAATGGATCATAAGTTGCACACGGGCTGGGTAACTCATCTTCAGCGGATCGTCTGTTATACTGAATAAAAATTTAACTGTTCATTCATGCCCAGCGATAAGTGCAGTATCGAATGGGTATAAGGTTTACCAACAAAATTTTATCAGACGTGAAAATCAAACGTTTGAGTACATTACTGAGAAAATATCTCTTAGAAATGATATTAAGTGGAATGAATAAAGTTGAGCAGGTTCTCTTGAGGAGGCTCTAGTCGAGTATGCTGAGCATGTACTCATAGCGTAAGCACGCACTCAAGTTGGTGTGAATAGAAATTGCCGATTGACTGTGAGCAGGTGCTCAGTTACGTCAGTGAGCATGTCCTGTTTTATTTATACGAACGCGAGTACCTGCTTACGTTTTTCAACATTTGAGCACCTGCTCAACTTTATTCATATGACCCATTGTATCGACACTATCAGCACGCAAAACACCCGATGAAGTTAAAGAGTGTAGGCCATGCAATGAATGAAAATATCCGTATGGTGGTAGTAGTCATGTTACAGTGTCCACGTTTTTACACGCAATTATTGATGTCACTGCCATGGCATTGTTGATGATTTGCATAAACCCCGTACATATTACCATTCTCCTCCTATATACAAACGGAATTCTCGCTTGAAAATGGAGGTCTTAGGGCAGGAAATTATAAACGCAATATGTCGTACAGGTATCAGTAAGGGGGGGGGGGGATAGCGAGATCGATAGATATATAGAGATATTTGGGCGGCTCTTAACAACGAGGTCTTGTACAATTATGGGTAAGTTTAATTAAGCTAATGGGTGACGTATAGTGTACGATAGCTATTAGTGATATTGTTTATTTGACTAAAACCAATTCTCAATGGAATATATATCCACACCAATTATAGATACCAGGAAACCGCCTAGATTTAATTCAATACCAAGCAACCAAGTAGTCCAAGTTTTTCTATGTAAATAACTGAATTGAACGGAATCCTACGTATTTTTGTAGCACTAAATTTAATCGAATATAACCTTAGATTTATGGGAGAGTCACGATTTTCCAGTTCCAACCGGAAATTTTAGGGATTTGGTTCGGCCCAAACATACAATTCACAAGCTTCGCACACAAAAACATGTAACAAATGTAGAAATTACGATCTGTCTTCGAAAGAAGATACTTCTATTGCAAAGTGAATCTCAATAAAATGAGACATATCACCGTAGTTCAAAAGTCACAGCATTGCTCTTTAATTCTGATCTGACAAGTAGCAATATTTAAGGGGTTTACACTCATCCGAAAAAAAATATTCTGCAAAAATTCAACGTACTATTTATTACATTCAAAACTTGAAAATTGTTCCAAAAAGTGTAAATAATATTTTCCCAACATTTAAGCCTGCAACTGAAGCACTTATAAATGCAAACATGAACACACACACACACACAAACTACCCTATGATAGAAACTTCATCATACTCCGAATGAATATTAAATGTAGGTATCCATTTAAACTACCATAAATACGTATCTTTCTAATATCACTGTTACCATAATTTGCCTTGAAACCAGCGTGTCGTTAAGGTAATTTTCGTGTAGGCTTAGTGGATTTTTAGTTATGACGTGTTAATGAGTAATCGATCTTCTTGGTGGGTTTCCATAGAACGAAGCAAGACCACAAAAATTGCATAGTATCCTTTATTTTCCAAAAGAAAAAAAAACCCAACATTTTGATGATTTTGTAAATAGTTAAGCGATGCTTCTTTGTGCATAAGCTATAATGTTCTTTAAGAAACAATAAATAAAAATTTTAATTTTATTAATTTAGAACTAACTGTTGTTTCGCCTATTCAGCCCAACCCAAATTTTGCCTAGAACACACATTGTTTGATCTTTGAACGATCCCGTAACAACTCCAGCCACAAGAACCTGCTTTTAAAGAACAAAACGTTGACTCGTAAAGTGCAGCATGTTTGCAATTAAAGGAGCTGTTTAATGTTCAAAGTATAACAATTCTCTGTGAGGCATGCATGCATGGCTATACGTGCACACAATCAATAAAAAAAACCTGTAAATAATTTTTTTCCTTCCTACACGGGTAAGATTAAACGGTAGTTATGAAAGTCATTCAGTTTATATTTGTTGCTCCATGGGACCTATTGCTTATCCTTACACAAAATCTGACGTTGGCAAACACAAATATAGGGACTGGAGTATCATCACCTACACACAGAATGTGTCATCGCAATCGTGAATGGCTTCTGTAGAATTTTTTTTAGCGGTTTAAATGACGTTGAGTGCTAGTGGACGGAAATCGCAATTAGAGGACGTAGATCGTATTTCGTCTGTGCAATATACTCCAACTTTACAAAGAGCAATACAAAAAAATCGGAAATATTGTTACGTGCGGTAAGATCTGTGGCCGGAAACCACCGAGCCACTTCCGCGCGGGTAATTGATGTATGCCGCGGTAGTCGGACCAGGAAAGGGAGGCTGCAGCGAGAAGCGTCTGCTGTAGGTCCGAGTTACCACCTCACGCACAGACTGGAATTTGCAGTCCCACTGCTGGGACGGTGCAGAATGTGTTTCTTTCCGACCAACATTAAGCGATATCTCAGACAGCAAACGTTCTTCGCTGAGAAAAAGATTTAGTTGTGGATACCAGATGAATCTGCATTAGAAGTGATTGTTTACAATGAAAAATATTTTGTTTGCTCACTTATCTGCTGTTGCTCTAAACATATTCGTTCCTTCGGATCCTACAAATCTTTAAAAATAATTTGTATAGCTGAATAGTCATTTGCTTTATCCAACATTATCTACATGTGTTTAATACACACACGTATTTCATAAGCATGTTCAACTAATTGGTTTGGTTACCTTGAACATTGTAAATATCCCAGAAAAGCCACATAAATACGTCGTTTGAAGTGGTCACAGTGTTTGTTACTGCACTTTGATGCTTAATAATTGTACAAACAATCACAACGAAACAAGTTCGAAACAAGTTCAACATAAAAAAAAAGTAAAACTATAAATGTTGAACACATTTATTTACGTACATGTCCTATATTAGAATATTATGAATTTCAAACATTGCGTCAGCGTCAGTAGCCATGTTGGCCGAGGTTACTAGGGCGTAGCGTTCTGACGTACAAGTTCCGGGTTCAAAATTAGGCCGTGCTCTCATGAGAGAAGTGCACCTCCTATATAACAACTGAACCTGTTTAACATACGCGGAGCCATACAACTATTTATTTGGCATTAACCAAGTGTTACAATTTTGTGGCAACCAAATACGAACCACAAAATAATTTGGTTTCAGAAACGAAATATGTGATAGATTCTTCAAAAAATACTAATTTGGTTGTGCCAAACAAACTTCGTTTTATTCAACGAAATATTTTTCTCCGTGTAGCATCCGGGAAAATAATATAGAGCGGACTGGCGGACACGTGAATAGCGGCATTCGCAACTGGACTGAGCTGAGTTGTGGTCAGTTGTGCCTAACGAGAGAGAAACGGCGAGTTGTGAAAACCAAGTGTGCTGAATCCAGAGAGCTGTACCGGGCGTGGAATCAGTGACCTGCGAGTTGCGGCACGACCGAGGGATGCACCTGGGGCGTTCCCACTGGAGGCTGGTCAACATGCGGCAATGCGACGGCGGGATGGAGCGAAATGAGAGGCTGATTAATATAAGCTTTTCTTAGTGTAGTGGTCTAACATTTTAACAAGCAGTGTTTACGAGAATACCTTTGTTTTATGCTCGGAAGTTTAAAATTGTAATTATTAAAAATGGCACTTGTTCTGCTTATTAGGGAGCTCGCTTTAGCGTGATTATTTGCCTTAGCGAGACAGACTGAAATTTTTGGTACTTTCATATTGAATTATAATCAAACTGAGAGGTTAAATTTATTTCACATAATTGAAACCAAGAGCTTTTTCCTCTCACGAACCAGACCAAGACCAAAATTGGTAACCATCCAGTACAGAAACACGGCTATGTATACCGCTGGAAGTTAAATCATGTAAAGCACACGGTGATGTTGGGTATCGTCTGGTGCTAAAGTGTGGAGAGGGTAAAGGGGTTGAGGAAGTGCACTTGAAACCGGCGGACTTAAAAGAAATTCAGTCACTAACGAAGCTGTGTGCAATATTATCAATTTTGTTGTTTTTTTTTGTGGAGAGACATATTTAGAGGGGTTTTACGAATGGATTTACATAACTGCTAGTCTGTAACGGTTCACACTTTCTAGGAGAAATAATGTATTTTTATTTGAATCCTGTACTTATTTTAAATCATTCTTATAGATTTATTTGTGAAAAACACATGTGTCGCCATATGTAGCGATTGTGCGCGGGTTACACTGAATTATCGTAAAGCAAAGTACGGAATTGTTTTAAGCTTAAAAGTAAGTATTTGTAAAGGAACAGAAATCTCCCGCTTCAAATTCCCAAGCTTCACAAAAGATCTACGACTCTCTAGAATGTTTGTAACTATTCTGGTCAGAATCAAATTATAGATAGACATGCATAAAATATTGCACGACAATAGGAAGCTTCGTCCTCGAATCCTTGCTATTCGCAATTTAATATTATTTTATTAAATGGATTGGCGATTCTATGCACCATGTGATTCTTAAGGCTACACCAAAAACGTAAACAAGCAACGCATTGCAATGGCGCATGCCTATTGTTGTGAAATATGATCTGATCTTACCTTGATGGTCTGCCTGATCACAGCTGCAAACATTAATCCAGGACACGAACCATGATTGCCGAAATACCTCGCGGTAAGCAAAAGCAGAACCCCCCTCCCTCACCGGACAGTAAATGGGGCCGAAAACGTACACAACACGCCCGATATAGGATAGCGTGATCCTAAGAACAGCGTCTTTTGTGATAGGGGTATCGGGCCAAGAAGACGTCTATGGAGATGGGTGTGTCCGTCCGTCGCTAACCACCGCCTGATCAGCCTACGGCAACATATACAAGGTGGGGACTCTTTAATTATCTTCTAATATAGTAGAATATGGCGTCGTCCCTAGTATAATTAGATAACGTCCTGTTATTTCTTTTAAAGCTCCCGACCAAGTAATGTTTGCAGTTAAATAGTTATTTTACATTCTTAAATATTCAGTCAACCCCAATTAATACGGTTGTGCTCTATCAAACACTTTTTATAATTCGTTTCGCCCCTATAGCCCTTTTTAAATAGTAACTAATCAGAAAACAATTTATAACAACATGCATAACATGCGGATTTGTGAATCTACATTTAATGGCTCAACGTTATATTCATAAGGTCTTACGGCTTGTACATTGCATTGGTGTGTAATACATATAATTGATGACGATGATAAGTTAAAGGCTGGGGTTTACTTGGCACGGTGATATACATAAAATATAAATGCGACAGTACCTTTGTGAGGACACTGGGCTTCGAATCACTTGGTAAGGGACTCGGTGCTCAATTAACTGAGCCATGCCGGATATTGGCAAATTATCACAGGAATGTCATTTAAACCCCACGAGCGTGACACCTGGGTGTGCAAGGTAACCGGGGACATTCATTCATATCTCACGTTCACATTTTGGGACCATTCTACGTAATAAGATCACACAGCCCTGTTTAACTTCGGTGATCCGAGGAAAATCGGTGTTTTCAGGGTGGTATGGACGCACATGCAACGAAAAGACCAAGGAAAGAAAGTCAGAAGACTGGAAATGTAAATTATACGGTTATAACAAGTACACTGACTTTAAATATGTGGACCAGGGGAGATAGTTGGAAGTTTATCCGGCACCTTATTACATTACATTCGTAAGAGGCGAAAGGTTGAGAAGATTGGAAGAGATGCCGATTCTTTCTGCATCAATGGCAGTTGCAATACGGAATTTCGTAGAGGGTAACCGGATCGTATTTCTGTATACAGAACAACTCGATAGAATGCTTTTGGCCACAAAAAATACGCATAGAAAACAAGAGGCTCTCTACGAACTTCTCAGGGAATTATTTCATAGAAGAGGTGAGAAGTTCGATCTGGAGAAGGTCACGAGAGAAGCCAATAAGACTTATGGGAATTTGAGTTTCGATCATCAGAAGTCATTCACAAGACACAATGTAGTTAGATACTGACTGTCAGCCAGAGGTATGGTTTGTGGAAGGCATGTTAGGTACCATATCTACGAAAGGACAGGGTCTGGATGGCCAAGCAGGATGCAGGTCAAACACGCCTGTTCCCCTAGTTCCAATGGGGAGCTGAAGAATGGCATCGTCTAGAATTATAAACATAGTACGCAGGACACAGATTCAACTCCCTGAATGGCCAATAAGGACAGGCTGGCTAAAAAGTGATACATGAGCAAATGGACGACGACTCACGGTATGAAAGACCAACGCCCTCAGTAAACGACAAAGACCAAAACGAAGAAGATAGAAAAAAAGGATGTGTGGCCTTGCATTCATACTTACTTCAAAATTGAAAGCATAACATTAACTATAGAACATAGGTCGTGTGCACAAGAATTAACAGTCATAATAACAAACCTATTGATAGACAACTCGTAAAATTTCATTGGCTAATAATAATGTGCATGCATTCAATTGTGACTCAATATCGTAGAAGGTTTTTAATCATGTGCGATGTTCTACCGGTATGTCTAATGCTCTGCGCCTGTTTTTTTTTANTCGGGGGGGGGGGGGGGGGGGGGGGGAGGAATGCGTGTCGGAAGCACTAAGTTTCTTTTCTTGGCGGAAGGTGTTCGAGAGATCGGAGTGCGGTCAGCTCTCACCGTGCACGTCGACGCAGCCGACCTGCTGCTTCATGACGCTGGTGTTGATCTGGCACATGTAGCAGCCCCTGTCAGCCTCCTTCACCTGCCGGATGTGCAGACGCCACGTGAGGCCATCGTCGTGCGACACGCCGACGCGCGGGTTGTGCGTCACCACCTTGTCGTGCAGCGTCAGCACAGTCTGGTCCTCGGCGCGCAACCACCCCACCTGAGACACACACACACACACCTTCACCACAAGCCGTCCGTTTATCTGGCCTGCTCGCCGGCAATCCCAGCCACAGTGTATAGTCTATTTTCAGTATCCTCACACGTTTTGAGTCAAACCTTTGAAAAATAACCCCATGTACGTCGTGTTTGGTTGCTTCCTTAACACGTCATGTATCACAAGCGTTTTATACTTCTGTTAACATGGAAGTAGATTATTTTTGGTTAAATTAAACTTTGCTTGTATTTTGTTTATAAAAATTATAATATTTATTTATAATTCATTTAAATAAAAACAGAGAGAAAATTAGTGTGTTGGTAATACTCCAAGAAGAAACAGTTCTGACACAAAATAATATTAAACTGTTGCAGTGCGTTTTCCCTTTGGTGTAATTGTTTAGACTTCTTTAAGCTTTGTTCGCGTTAGACGGACGGACAGCCTAAAAGTATAACTTTAGCAGGACTTTAGAAAAGTTGGAAGTAACCATGAATGGACTGTACGTAGGTGTACAGAGGGGGGATATCCACATATACCGCGAACTTCAGCCGCACACGCCAGCCAAATGGCGTCACCGTCTACTAACATGTTGGAGTGCCGTTCGCTAATCAGCGTCTGGCGATCTTTTCGCCAGCCGGCACCCCAGCCAAATAGGGAACATTTCGCAACACGCAAAGGCCAATCAGGCAAAAGGCCAGTTTCCAGAGCCTTGTGCAGCCAATCAGCGAATGTGTGGGTCCACATAAAATAAATCGCCATTCCAATTAGTCTCTGTGAACTTACTTACTCTGTACTCAAGTCTCAGAGACGATGGATAGAAAATATTTACTGATATACAGGTTGGTCCTGAACTACAGGTACAGACGCTGTGAGGTGATTCCCTATGCAAAATGGGATAGAAAACATTATACGTACAACGTCGTACTGTAACTCGTAAGGGAGGTAGCCACCTTTGAAAATCGATATTTAAAATGGTTCTACCGGAAAATAATGAAACCTACATGAGATGAAAGAGCCATTCTGTGAATAATGTTTTCTTTAACCAAGACCTGAAACCTGCGAACAGTTGTGGCGTACTATCATCCTCTACATTGAGACACTAGAGGGTGGTATGTTACCTGTAGTTCAGTGGCTCCTATATACAGGATGAGGCTGAATTCGACCGACAAGTCTTGTGAGGTGATTCTTTGTGCAAAATAAAGTGGTAAATATACAGGCCACTTTGCACCTAAATTTAATATATTATGGGCGAAATTAGCCCCTGAATAGTAAGATTTTGGAATGTATTTGTGCGAAATATCGAAAACCAGGTGAGATAGAAGTACAATCAATGGAAAATTGTTTCATGTTATCGGTATCTTCAACTTAACAGAAAATTCACATTAATAACACACACCGTTAAGAAAAAAAACAGGATTGGCCACCCTCTTATTGGCGGCAACTTCGGTACCACCGGGAATTATAAACAAAAGTGGCCCCCTTGTTGCAACTGCATAGGAACCACCGTTTTAGTTTAAAACGCACACAAATATTACGCTAGATTCCGCTGCAGCGATACAGTGCCTTGTACGGAGGCAGTACGTCATGGATGGTAAGCTGCTGTTCTCACTGCACAGCCAATGGTGGAGGACATTTACTACTTACTGTAAACAACAATCACCATGCATTAAATAGCTTACGATACTATATCCGTCAATGTGCTCCTGACAACAGTCGGTGTGAGATTCCCTACATGAAGTATTGGTATTGCCTACGTGCCTGGAACCGTATTGCTGTCGCTGCTATGTACTGTAAAGACTAATGTTCATGCGCTTGGGAATGTATCGCTGCAGCCGAAGCTTTATGAATGTGCGTTTTGTACTAAAGCGGTGGTCCTAGGCAGTTGCGACTAGAGGCCCTGTGTGTAACCTAGGTCATACGGTTAAATAAACAAGCATCAAACGTTTCTGCGTTCTGATGGTTCGTATAAACATCTCTCGTCATTAATACATCAGGGACTGAGCAACGTGGGGAAACAGTAACATGTTGGACTCGCATTCATAAGGACGCGGGTTCGAATCCTGGCCAGGCCATCGCAAACGCTGGGATAGTTCCTTAATTAAGGCCATGGCCGAATCCTTCCTCATTTTCTTTCAAGTGCCTAGTCGTATGTTCCTGTTTCTAATGACCTCGCTTTCGACGAGACATTAAACGCACAAACTAAAAACCTACAGGTAGACATACTGAATTATTAGCGCGTAAATAAGTGGTACTTATGATAAAAGACATGTCGACAGTTGAAAGTAACGTTCCCACAATGAAACACTGTCAGGCCATTCGTTTGCGAGCAAACATATAACTAGGGATCAGATAGAGCATGTAAAATAAAGCATGTTTGTACAGGATGTACGAGCGGTCTACATGTCTGGCACTAATACCACACTAGGCAGCTCTGTACGGTATTGACGTGTTCAATTCCAGGCCTGGCACGACAGTTATCACGGCAGTAAAGGCGCTATAATGAATGTGGCTTATTAAAACCCGAGCCGTATTATATAAAATATCTGAGCACTCCATAATGTATCACTTACATTTCTGTTGATCAAGATGCATGTTGTGTCTACAAAATGGAACGCTTTACGTGGCCGGAACGGACACATGCTACTCGTCTACGGTGCGGCAAAGGGAAATGGACGAAAAGCGCAAAGAATGTACAGGGATCAACTTCCGCACAGACAGTAGCCACACCAAACCACATTTGCGTCTGTGGAGCGACGTTTGAGATAAAGTGGGATTTTGGAGGTGCCACGACCGAATTCAGGGCGCAGACGGACAGCGAGAACAGCCAGTTTTGAAGAGGATGTGGTGAGGCATGTTGAGAATAACCCACTTGTGAGTACGCGTATTATTGTAAAAATATTCAATAGAAGCCGCCGCACCATTGGGCGAGTGCTTCATGAGTAGGGGCAGTGATATTTCGCGAAAAGATTTCGAGACAAGATACAATCCAAAGCACTGTACGGTCGTCCAGCTTCTTTGATTGGCTAAAAAATGTTCTGGCCCGTGTTAACCGTTTGAGCACGAATCACGAAGGTTCAGTGTCAGAGTTACTTAGTCCTGAGCGGCTTGGTGAATGACGGACACGGCACCAGCAGCCAATGGAGGTATAACAACAGCTGAGGTGTGTATATAGTATTGAAGTCTACTGCGTGCTTCAATTTTTACGCGAAAAGTCACTGGCCCTATTCATGAGCAATTACTGCATCCATTCTATGTACAACGTGTGAATGCCGTGGGCCCTTTGGATTATCCTCGACGCGTGGAGATTGCAGCGTCGTTTTTGGAACAACGCAGAACACACCGTGATTTTTGACTGTTACACTCTCTTCACTGACAAGGCTTCCTTTCAACGAGATGGTATACAGAATTTTAAAAATATCCATGAGTGGGCGGATGTCAATCCTTGCACCCCATTCGTTCACGGGAATCAACCGCGACTCAGTGTCAACGTCTGGGCGGGCGTAATACATAACATGTTGATTGGCCCCTACCTGTTACCACATCGTCCCACCGGCAATGTGTACGCTGCATTTCTGGGGGAAACTCTGCTGACATTACTCGAAGAGGTCCCGTTACAATCACGAGTGGCGATGTGGTTCCAGCACGACGGCTCCCCAGCCCACAGTCCGCGACGTGCGCGCGATCATCTGAATCTCGTATTACCGGGACGATGAATAGGCCGCGAGGGCCCTGTTCCCTGGCCTCCACGATCCTCTGATATGAATCTATTGGACTATTTCTTCTGGGGTTACATGTGCAGCCTGCTGTATGAAACCGCGGCGTCGTCCACATTGTTGCAGCAGCCGGGATTATTAGGGATAATGAGTTTGTTTTCACACGTGTCCGACAATCGTTGGTGCGGCGATGTGAAATGTGCGCCGAACGTGGGGGTCGTGCCAACGAGCCTTTCCTATGAAAGTGTGTCTGATACATGTTTCTACAATAAAACCTATGGAATGCCACAGCTTTTGTTGTCAAATGCAATATATTACCCGAAAACACTTAATGTGATGCGTTGTAACGGCATTGCTCTACGCTGTTACACCAAATACACTGAAGAGAAAAAAAAAAAAAAAAAAAAAAAAAAAAAAAAACAACTGGTATAGGCGTGCGTATGCAAATAACAGAGGTATGGCACCAATCAGAGTAACGCGATGCGGTCGGCCGCTATATCGGTTACTGCTGCTACAATGTCAGCTTATCAAGATTTAAGTGAGTTTGTTTGAACGTGGTGTTAAGTTAGCGCACGAGAGATGGGACATAGCATTTCCGAGGTAGCGATAACATTTCGATGTTCGCGTACGACCATTTCACGAGTGTACCGTGAATATCGGGAATCCGGTAAAACAACACATCTTCGGCATCGCTGCGGCCGGAAAAAGATGGCNGGGGGGGGGAGATGGAGGGCGGCTACACGATATTAGGCAGGTGTACCAGTTTTTTTGGCTTCTCAGTGTATATAAACGTTAAAAATATCGCACAGTACACCAGCAGCGATACAGTTCCAGGTGAGTCAGTAATACCAATATTTTTACGGCCTGCATGGAATCACACATCAACTGTCACCACAAACGAACAGTTGTGTATGCTTATTAATGTATAGTACGCGTCGCGTCGTTTAGAGTAGGTGTTAACATTGTCCGCCACCATCGGCTGTGCAGTGGCCATACACGTATGTAGGTAGTATTGCCTGCATACTAGGCGCTGGATCACTGCAGAATAATACAGTTGAATTTTTGTGTGCGTTTCAAACCCGAAAACGGTGGTTCCCATGCAGTTGCAACAAGAGGACCACTTCTGACATACTAGCATCGAACGTTCGTAATTCCCGACGGGAACGAAGTTGCCGGCAATAAGAGGGTGGCAACCCCAGTTATCTTCATAACGGGGAGTGTTATCAATGTGAATTTGCTCTTAGGTTGAAGGTGCCGATAACATAAAACAATATTCCACGAATTGTACGTTCATCTCACCTGGTTTCGGATATTTCGCCCTTAATATTTAGTTTAGGTACGAAGTGTCCTATATATTTGCCACTTGATTGTACATAATGAATCACCTCACGAAGCTTGTCGGTCAAATTCAGTCCATGTGTGCTAGGTGTGCTAGGTGTGCTAGGTGTGATCATGTGTGCGAGTTCATTTCTCACCAATTTAACATTTAAGATTGCATATTATTTTTTGATTATTCGAACGTCCAGTTCAACATTAATTTGTTTCTGGAACCGCGTTTGGCATAGCGGCCAGTGTTCTCGTCTCGCATGCGTAAATCTTGCCGGACGATGCTTCTGGTCGAAGGCATCATTTTTTAAAAGTTGAGCTGTTTTATGGTAAGAATATTAAATAACGGTATTACTATCCAACTCTTTAAAGAGCACTGCCTCAACTGTAGCTGTGTTGCATGTCCGAGGTCTAGAGGGCGGAGAGCGATAAGGGTGAGACAGACATTCGGATAACATGCCTCATCACCTTTACACGTAATGCTGACGTCTGCAAAGTGCCCGTGAGGGACTATCAGTAGCAACCCTTTGAATTTATGACGCTATTCTAAATATTAAGGTTTGCTACATGATGTTGTATTTCTTTAAAATATCAGTACAGCAATTTTCGTACTTGAAAGTGATAATGATAAAACTCTTTTAAGCCATTTTCGCTCTCAAAATGTACAATTTAGAGAACATCCGAGAAACGCACAATTATATACCTAAATACAAGGAACTATATGCATACATACAAGGAACTATATACCTACATACAAGGAACGGTAGTATACGCTATTCGAGAGCAGGTGCCACTCAGAATGATGAATAAAAACATAAATATTTGTAGATTCTTGTCACCACCTGCAAGAAAGATTTTATTTTATATTTTGTAGATAGGCATTTACTAGCCTACTTTCCTTTATGTGTGTCGGTGTGTGTAAGTGTGTGTTTGTGTAGATGCGTGTGTATGTATGTATGTTAGTGCGTGTGTGTGAACGCGTGTGTCTTTTGAACGCGTAAACAGAATTTTACCAAATTCAGACATATTTTACTTGGTAAGGAGATTTGACTCTTATAGTTTTAGACCACACCGGGATATTACTTTCAAAATGGCGGTAATTTTAAAATTTAGAATATTTTACATTTTGGGAACCATTCGACCGATTTAAACCAAATGTTGTATGTTGGCAGTGCGTCATGTAAGCAGTGAATTTAGAGACGGGTATTGTCGGTCTGTTATTTTGGAAGATAGCACTACATGTATAAATAAAGCCTTTACGTTATATATAAAAAACTACTCAACGAATTCTCGCCAAATTAGGCAAATAAGTAACACTACGGTAGGCCATATAAAAGTATGCAATTTTAATTGATTAATTACTTATTTTCAAAATGGTGGCCACACAAATATTCTAGGTTTATTAGCTGTATCTACAATACCATTCCATACATTTCGACCAAATTTTATATGCTGTAAATACCTATTACAACAACATAGCCACTTTGGTCTGCCATTTGTAAGAAAGCACCACACGAATCAATAAAGTTTTTATGTCATATTTCAGGAAACATCTGACCGATTCCTACCAAATTTGGCAAAAAAAGTAGTTCTGTGGAAGGTTACATAAACTGGTATGTTTTAAATAAGTCAGGTAAGACACTTATTTTCAAAAAGGTGGCTATTTAGCCTATTTTAACTTGGTATTCTATATCGTCGAAACCATGTAATTAATTCCAACTTAACTTTGTATGCTGGCAGTATATATTACAACCACCACACAAAATCTCTTTTGTCCGCCATTTTGTAAAATGGCATGACACGAAAAATTACAATTTTGATATTATATCTCCTGAGAAAACCAACAGATTCCCACCAAATTTGGCTAACTAGACTATGTAAACGATTCTAACTTAACTTTGTATACTGTATCTATGAAAACCATCGAAAGTGCCAATATTCTCCATTTATGAAAATCGTCTTCTGAAAAAGTGGATGTTGTATGCCGTATCTCGGGGACCAATTAACCGATGTCCACGAAATTTTTCACTCAAGCAAAGTTACAGTAGGTAATATAAATTTACGTGTTTCAAGTGGCTCTGACATGCGTTTTCAAAATGACGGTCATTTAAATATTTAACGTTAAAAAAACCCTTATAATTCATAATATTAGACTGATTATATCCAAAGTTGATGCGCCAAATCCAACCCCCGTAATGCAGTTGATTGGACGCTAGCTCATGGTACGATATTTTCTGTGTTCGATTCCCGGTTAAGATACATGTGTATTTGTAATTGTCTCACAACTGTTGCATATATTTCTGGTTTCATCTCTAATGATGCTGCGGCCAATGAGAGGTCAATGTATAGCTATTAAGTAGGCTTTCAAGAACTTCATTAAAAATTATTTGCCCAATGTGGTGGAAAGTAGGCTCATTAGTCATGTCGAAACTTCCTTTTTTTCGACTGTTCTATTTAACACTTCTTTAATCGTTCGTAAAGGTAATAGTCAGAGACGTCACCTTTTCGCGGTACGTTTGACCAACAAGCTAGAATTTACAGTCCTGTACACACTAAAAAGACAGTAACACGTTCAGTGTTTGCCATGCATAATCACAGTTCCAATTATATCAAGTCTTCTGTTAGAAACAATAGTGAATTCAAGCATATTTAAGTTTATTTCGTATGTGTATTCGGATAGTCATAAATTGACACGTCCTCTACGAGTTTTAGCGAAAGGGTAATTTTTTCACACAGTTGTGATTAGGTTAATAGCTTCTTACCGTCAGAGGTTATCAATGAAAATACTACTAGTTTTAATGTTTGTAAAATATCGTAAAACACTTATTTTATTCTCAGTCATGCCAAATATTTTGATACACCTTATTACGTACAGTTTGTGACAAATAAATTAATTCAATATGCCAGAGATCGACTCCTATAAAAGGCTCTGAGGAAACTATTGTATATTTTTTTCTTACACGGAAAATTTATTGAAATGCACATTAAGTCTATTTAGAGGACTGGTTTCCATTGCGCACTACTCATTTATCGTAGAATTTTGAACTTTCAAAAGATCCATTTTGCTATCATATTGTCTTCATTGTCCTGATTACACATACAAATATTTATTTACCCTTTAAGACAAAGGGTACATAAGGGGAGGGCNTATTGTCTTCATTGTCCTGATTACACATACAAATATTTATTTACCCTTTAAGACAAAGGGTACATAAGGGGAGGGCGTGATAAGCTAATATTAGGGAATGCAAATTAGGTGTTTTTTACGCCATAGTCGAATATCACAAGAAAATTCAAAACTTGCGTCACAAACGAGAATACTGTACCAATAACTTGAACGAAAGATGAAAATAAAATATATTTTGGTCTTTGGAATCATTCATATGGTTTGTTCAGCTTTGACTAAACAATCTTGGAAGCGATGAGATCATTACGTGCCCAGAAGTAATTTTGTTCTCACGCCAGACGTATATGAATTTCGGTTCGTGGACACAGGTTGATTGATCAATTATTTGCGAACCGACATTTTGTTGGACGCCGGCAGTATTGATTTTTGGTTACCTTGCCTTCATCCAGAAAACCACAAATATGAATATGAATATCTTTTTAAATTTTTAAATTGTTTTGTTATTATACATGTTCAACAGTGATGATATTAAATTGTGTTACTGTATTTGACGGTTTTGTCTTTTTAAAAGAAAGAAATTTCAAAAGGCAATAAATATGTTTTAATTTTTAAAATAATATTAATTATAGTTTTATTAAATTATATCAACAAGTGAAGCCTGTTTACCAAACTTTTAGCTGGTAGCCGCTGAACTGGAATGACAGAGCATAAACAAAACTAAAAACACATGTTATTTATTTTCGCATAAATTNAGCTGGTAGCCGCTGAACTGGAATGACAGAGCATAAACAAAACTAAAAACACATGTTATTTATTTTCGCATAAATTAAAAATGTTAGGAAATAACTTTTTTTTTTTAATTTGATTTTTTGCGTTTAGGTTTATTGAAAGGCCAATGCCAGGTTAATGAGAAATTCAAAATCAACATAACTGAATCCTAGTTGAAATGATGGGCAATTAACAACTGACTTGGCAGTATTTATTACCTTAACCCGATGAACTTCTATCCCCGAACTGATGTTCTTATAACGCTCACATCCTTAGAGGCGGGAGGGCGGAAAGGACGAAGGCTAAGGACCACTGCGTCAAAACAGAAAAAAAAACTAGGCAGCAGGTCACAGGTGTGACGCATATTGTGTAGTTTTCACCAACATAAAAAAATTCGTGATGAGTGAAAATCCATTTGTCGATCAAGAAGGACTCTAAATTGTATCGAAACACAAATATATTACTAATAACATTTGTTCCTCTTATATATACCAAACAAAAATTAAATTCAACCACCTAAGCGGACAATAATTTAAAAAGTTGCATTAGTAATGAGGCCTCATGATATGAAATTGTCTTCTCCTAATTAGTTACCACCATGACTCTAAACGTGCCAGTCAATATTCACGTTAAAATGACTGAATCCTGAAGAAGTTATATTTCAATTACTGATTTAAAATAGTTCAATTAAAAGTGAACCAGCTGCAGTCATCTTACAACATGGAGCCACAAGTAAAACACTAGTAGAAATGAGACATTGAATATTTATGAGCGAGAAATACTTTGGTAACATTAATTTCATATGAAAATCAACAGACATCAGAAGTCGTACTAAATGTACCGCGGAAAATCATTTCCTTTGTGTTACACTGGAAGCCTGAAATACATCGCCACTCAGAGAGACGAGGAGCCTTTGAAAATCGATATCTTCAAGCCACTGCGGTGCTCCAAAGGAAAGAAAAACAATCAAACAGTGATGATCAACTGTTTGTAAGGAAGGAAAGAATGACGTAAATTAAGCAACAACGCACAATAACTGTTCCTTTCCTTTGTCTAGGCAGCAAAACGTTCTTTGAGGAGTATTGTTTGACAAGGACACGTCGTCGTGAGGAACTCTCGGAATGGAAACAAGTTCTAACGATTCTGGGCTCATAAATGAAAAACGATTCACAAAGGAAGTCTACCTACGTTACTAAATAAATACATATAACCAAAAGGAGCTGCATAAGCTTAAATACGTGTACTTCTCTGCTCGTATAAAATTTTTTTCCTAATATACTTTTCAAAAAATTTAAAATTAAGATATTATACAATTTTTAAAGGATTTAAAAAATACATTAATTAATTAATATTAAATGAATACGTTTTAACACCGTGAAAATATACGAACACGTATTCTTATTTTACTGTGTTACTGAAATTACCACATACTTCGAATTAAAATAAATTAGTACTTAGTGGATAGCTTGATGCTAGTGCTGGTAGTTTTTGAAACTTGATTTTTGGAATACTATACGTAACTTGCCTGCAAAAAAAAAAAAAACTACTGAGGAAATTATTTTGGATAGTGAACTTTCCTTGATATTAGTAACTGTCCACGCAGAATAGATACTCTTCTCACAAATGCGAAATATAAATTAAAATGTTAGTGGAATTACTTATCTTTTAACGCAGATATTTCTAGACAACATCAAGGAACAGTTAATTATAAAAAAATTAAGGCCAAAACTTTGAAGTGGCACGAACAAAGTTTTTGGAAAGTAGGTATTCTACAAAAAAATTACTTACAATTAAATTAGGAAGAAGGCGGCAAACATAAGGAAGCAAGATATTGTGACACTTTTTCCCCCTTCAGATTATTCGCTTAAACAGTGAAGGAGAAACTGTTACACAAAATAAATTATTTCTTTAGTACTGTCCAAATTTGAAATTCTATATTAGACACTTAGTTATTACCGAGTAAAAAAAAAAATTTGATTTTCCCAACATTATGTTTTGTTGCTGAATTCGGTAGCCTAGCAGACAGGATTAATTGTGCTACTGAAATTAAAATTGCTGTTTATGGCTAACACACGTATTTTGTGATTCTAGTTCTCATAATTTGTTTGCACTCTGCTTGTAATATTTCGTTACTGTTCAACAACTGCTTACGTTTCTAAAATCAAATAGCACGCGTATATCTGCTAACCTGTACAAGTTTACGTATACCTTTGTGTTTAAGTTCGTTTCAAGTTCGTTACGATAAAATATTAGTTGGAAACGTAAAAATGAATTATGGTTTTTAAAGTGTCTACTTAAAAAAGCCAACGTTTTTGAAGGCGGATTAAAAAAGAAACTATACTAGTATAAATACGTAAAAATTCCCAGATGATATTCGTGAGTAGACATCACTCAGAATACCGAGCATTTATCACTCTAAATTTGGATGAATGATTTCAATCAGTAGAATTATTTTACTGAATCCTCTGTTAATGAGCTGTTATCTACTGGCGAATCAGTGGAATACAATGATATTTTACTGCCAGGCCAGAGCCTGGATTTTTACTTGTTCAAGTGGGGCAGCTTCAACAGATCTGCTGTCCAATTCGCTGATTTGGCACTTTAAACTGTTTCAATATTGAGTATTGAATTAAAACATTTTAACGAAGCCATGGAAACAGTTTAATGTTCTGCAGATCCACCGTGCCTTGCTCTCATACTGTTATGAACTGTGATCAGGCCGGCCTACCTGATCACACCTTCATACATTTATCGAGGACACGAGCCGTGATTGCCGAAGTACCTTGCGAAAGGCAAAGCAGAAACCCCCCTCCACCTTCCAGTATACGTGCCGTAAACTTACACAAAGCGCCCGATGTAGGACAGCGTAACCCTAAGAACGGCGTCTTTGTCATCAGGATCGGACCAAGAGGACGTCTGGGGGGTTATTCTAAGTCTCTCCTTCCGACGAAAAAAATTGATTCTTTACAACTATCGGCTCCATACCACTGCCCGGTATTCTAAGCTTGAAACGAAATTGAGTGACGTCACGAGTGGAGTCGGGCCGTATCAACTGCTCACGAGCAGTCGGCAGGCTAGAATTTCTTAGTTAACCAATATGGTGGGAGTTGGTATTAAATGTGGCCGTGTATTTCAATGACACGGAAATAAATATTGTGTAGCAGCATAAAGTCAGTGCAGCACGTGTTTGTGTTGCATGGAGTTATAATTTTCTTACGCATACATTTACGATACGAATAAGCATGAAAAGATTGGGTATAACTATTACAAACTTGCATCACACACGTCCGTCCTTCTTAAACATTGTGCACAACATGATGCAGACTATTTTAGGCGTGGGATGTTATTACGAGCGCATAAATGTACTAATACGCAATTGTAAATATTTAACCAGTTAACTCCTATTATCTTAGGACGTACATTTAGATATACATTTATTCGTTCAGAATATTCGCATCAGAAGATCTTATTACCCACGTAAAGTACATCATAATATTTTGAGTTGTGATTACGATGTCAATAAGGACGACACTACATGGTGTCGCAAGGTCGCAAGTGTCGAAGAAAGTTATGTTCTTGTGTCTTACATGTACAGATTTGGTCTTCAGGGTATAACTGCTCGAGCGGGAAGTGGTCTATTGGAATTGTATTTTTTTCCATAAACGTCATAATACTGGTGTCCCTGAATTTACCGGTTTGGCTGATATGGATCCACGTGATATAATTTGTTGGAAGACACTTCCGGTTCATGAAGGTGTTGTTAATCAGTATGCTGTAATTAGTATACATTCATCGCATATTTTGTTTTCCCGTAAAAAGGTCAAGTGTGAACTTGGTGATGAAATATGGATTTATAGGAAGTTGGTTGGTTCAGTCGGTGATTTGCATATTCTCGGTCATGTAGAACTTGTGTACAATGCATGAATGTCAATAAAGTTTGTTTTGTTGTAATCGGTTCAGTGATTGAGGGTTAAAAGCCAATATTTGTTTAGTGTTACAAAAACATGCTCTAATTGTACAATGGCACTTTTTGGCAGTTGATTTTTACACTATTTTTTATACAGTGTTTAGGCTACATGCACCAAAAATTTGAACACGGAACTCTGAGGAACTTATAATGTTTTTAACATTTTAAATAAAACAAAATTTGATGACAGTGTATATACAAATGTCTTATAAATTATATTTAAAATTATTGATTATTATATTGTTAGTATAATGCTTGCAATATACATAAATATTGTACTCACCATTATAAACTGAAGCCATTTGGAGAATTTTAAATCAAATTACATGAAACACTTTAAACACCTTTCGAACTGACCGTTATTTTACAGCTTTTGTTCTCGTTGGACCGTACTCGCTCGAGGGTCGGCTTTGAAATGACTCAGCTAATCAAATATAACCGACGGCCTTTTCAAGTTAGGGAATTAGACACTTGGAATTTCACTGTACCCAACTGTATAATAAAAATTCCCTATAGAGTAACTTTTTTTTGGACTTTTGGCCAGCTTTTCGTGATTTTGCGCCGCTGTGCGTCGCTAACCGCCGCCTTAATCAGCCTACGGCAACTTGGACAAGGCGGGGGACTCTCCAATCAGATTTTAAGTGGCGCGGTCCCTTAATATGTGTAACGAACATCTTATTTATTTTAAAGCTCCCTCCCTCCTAAGTAATATTTGTAGATAAATGGTTATTGCATTAACTCAAATTTTAAATTTATGTTGTGCTCTACCCGACTCCGTAATACATTTAACTACGCCCCTATAGCCATGATCAGGTATTGATTCATTTAAGGGGATTCATAGCAACACGTACCTTGTACTTGCCGAGGCTGTCGACGGTGCAGGACAGCACGGCCTCTCTCCCCAGGGGCGTGGTGACGTTGCCGATGGCCAGCCGGAACTGCGGGTCCCTCAGCACTTCTCGCGGGGTGGTCCACGCCTCTGCGAAACAAACACGCACGGGGTAGAGGTGTTTCGCAGCGTCAAGAAGCTCACACAACGCTGTAAGGCCGATTCACACTGAAGTCGACATGGGGCACGTTGTGTTACCTTTTCCTTAACTTTGTGTTGAAAGTTTTTATAAAATCGTACCCGTGTTTACATCGGAGTTAGAAAAGTCTTGCTTTTGGTAAGTTGAAATCCGGCGTTATAAGCTGTTAACGGTTAACTGAGCACTTTTGAAATCAACATTTGAAACATGCCACTGCCTCTATTTGCACGTATTTTAACGGGAGTACTGACTGGCATGTGCCCAGTAAAGTTGGTAACGGCTGAGGGAAAGTAGTTCCACCTCGTAACGTTGAATTAAAAATAGCACGTTAACATTTGCAAATACTGAAATTGTTTTTTTTTTTGCTTTCGGGTTTTAAATGCAAATAAGAACTAGCAAGTTTTCTGATATTTTCTTTTCTAATAAGTCCACATTTACACTTGACCGACGCATGAATAAATTGAATGGAAATGTTAGTTTTGTATATGATAGGAGAACAAACACACAATATACTTCCAAATAGATCGTGAGCAGGGCTTACAAAAGTGCTAAGTTTATCATGAAAATCCTTTAACAAATATGCTGTATATGAGATCTGGCTAAAGGCTAGTTTATACATGTGTATATTTGCAATTAAACATACACATGAGCAGCAGTTATACAATTTAAAACAGTTTCCTCTACATGCCTGTAATAACCTCACCTCTCGCATACATTAACGCCTGTTTGCACCCAAATAGTTCTTAAAGTACAGAATTATTGAAATCGTTAATTTGTTTGTCATTCAAATACGCAAAAACGAAATTGTTAACTTCAACGACTTTCGCAATCGTGGCATATTACTCAATATACAATCTAAATGGAAGTTGGTAAAAATAAAAATGAATACAGAAAACCAAAGAAACGAATCGTGCCTTGAATCTGATTAGCCAAAACTACGTTACCTTTACGTCATGTTGAAGTTGGGTCAACTTCACAGGTGAAAAATCTACCTTTGCAGAGCTCGTAATTAAATGTGGAAACGCTAATGCACGACTATACCTGCACATAATAACAATGCGAAGTTAATGCAGCTAGCTTCATGTAATCTTCAGTTTAAAGCAGTCTGTACATAAAAGCATGAATAAATACATGCCACAACAAGCCTGCAGTGCGAAAAAGCAACATGATGTCCGTGATGTGGCGTTAAGGAAAATGGCGTGTTCAAGATTTTTATGTTTAAAATTATTGAAACGTTGCACATTAAAATTTATTTATACATTTTAAGTTGCATAACGTGTATTTTATAAATTTTAAAATTCATAATTTATTGATATATGTTATAAAATTTTGTCCATTACAGATTCGAAAGTGTAGAAATTAATATGTCATTTGTTAACAATAGTTAAAAGACCTAAGTGCTAGTAATGGCATGAAATGTATGAGACCTTGTTTTGAAATTTTTTTTTTTGGATTGACTGAAAAATTTATTTAGTACTCTTTTGTCCCTTAATATTTACTTAATTTTGGCCTGTGTTTATTGTTGGGCAAAAAAGTTCATAAAACTGGTCAACCTATTAAGTGATGTTTTACTTTCATTGGCTTTCAGTTGGGTTATTTCGTGACATAAACCATGTGGTCTGTAATGGGCGTTACGACAGTGCGTGAACTTCTCAAGGATTCAGGATTGTCTTATGAATATACCTGGCACTAAGCTAATAACCTTCCTTCACACTATCTGAACTCTAAAGAAGCCTTTGTACAGTGATTATGCCATTTGAATAACACATGTTTCCGAGCTGTGATCATTTTCATCGCGCACCGATGGCTTAAGATGGTCGTCTTGTCATCTTGTTACAGAAGACTCTTAACNTAGCTGTGATCATTTTCATCGCGCACCGATGGCTTAAGATGGTCGTCTTGTCATCTTGTTACAGAAGACTCTTAACGCCAGCCAACGAGAATATGAAACGTCACAGAAACGTTTGCTGCAATATGATGCCTGTACACACTATAAAGGATAGTAAATATTTTAAAACCTGTGGTAACATCAATGTTTGTTGTTACCTGTTTTGACTGGGAATCTTACCTGCACGTTATACTGGTATCTGCTCACACTTTGCAAAATGTATATAAAAAAACATATATTAAAAATAATAAATAGAATTTGACACGCAAAACAGCACATTGAAGGTTCAAAGTAGCCAGCTGACTTATGTAAGAAATTTCTACAAATGCAATCATTATTTCCTTTAGTTATTGGTTTATGATTCGTTAGCAAGAATTTCTTTTCACATTCCCGTTAACGTCGAATTTCTATGTTGAAATGTCTTCGGGTGACTAAGTATTGGTNAGCAAGAATTTCTTTTCACATTCCCGTTAACGTCGAATTTCTATGTTGAAATGTCTTCGGGTGACTAAGTATTGGTTTTATTACTATATTATTGTACTGTCACGTGAAATGAACAAAGAGTCTACAATTAATACATAGTTTGTGATTTTATTTCCACTCGTTAAAAATGGTTGTGTACAATTCGAATCAATAAACATAGTTGCCGAGACCTATACGATCTGCGCAAATCTTAGGCTACCGCCAAAGTTCTATGGTTTACTTAAAAAAAAGTAGATTGGGGTTGGTTGGATTCAGTTATTTCCACTGATAGTGTGCTATTTTGTGGCATCTTTCCTTTTACTCTCTTTGTATGTTCTATGACATATTTATATATTGATGTTTTTAGCGACAAAGCTCACTTTTCTCCCAATTTATTCCTTCATTCATTTAAATAATTTTTGTGCCAGTAAGAAAATTACTTTGTCAACTTAATGTTTGTATTTATTTTGGACGGTGTCGTTGACACTTACTATGCAAATTGTAAATTTAATTAATGTTTACTTTTGACAGTGTATTTGAAAATATTGTTATTTATTTGTAATTTCTCTTGTTATGAGAAATTTTTGTCAGTTTATTGTAATAATTGATTTGCATGTGACTCGTTATAACTATATATGTAGTAAATACTGGTTGGCATATCGATACTATCGATATGCCAACCTAGAGCGAATGTTCCATCCCGTGGTTTTAGAATGCGCCCACTTCCTCCTATTTAAATAATTTTAAACATGGCTTGAAGTGCTAAGTTTTTGGGCTAACTTTTAAATATGCTGCAATCACGAGGTACAATCCACGAAACGCAGCTATTTAGCGGTAGCAGCGCTATGCCTGCCTTTCGTGATGCTGTGCCTGGTAGCTGTGGACGGCGATTGATATCGTGGCATCTAAAGTCAACATTTTACTGCACATATAAGGCTTTACCTGTTTTCCATTGCATGCGAATGGAACACCATCTCAATTGGGCAATAACTGTGTTCTACTAATTATGTAGTACGGAACGGCAGTTACCGAATTCCGATCAGCTTGTGAACTTAACCCTATCAAAATTGAAACTTGTTGAAATTTGTTAGTATTAAAATACTCAAAAGGTTAAAACAAAAGATAATAAGACAAAATATTTTAAGAAATATTTTCTTCACTTTTTGTATTAATATGTAAAACAAATTTTTTTTTCTCTGCCAGGGTGCACCGAGTTTAATTTTTCAAACATTAATTTAATGCAAATTTAATTTTATTTGATTCTCATGTGCATTCTTTTTCAACATCAAAAATTACATCTGACAAAATACTCTTGTTACTGTAACCATGTTTAAAATACAGATATTTATTTTCAAAGTAACTATGAAGAATAAATCAAGATAAAACTGCACTTAAGTTTGTCATTTCTTGTTTAAAAATGTTAATAAAAAGAAACATAAAATTCCTTTTCATATAAAAAATTTTATTGACTGACTCGCCATAGGTGTTTGATGAATGAAGGGATTTTGGGAGGCTGAAAAGTCTTTTGTTTTGTTTGTGTCTTACACCTGGTAACCCGAAATTAAGATTCACGTAGCGCATGGTCCTTGAGCGGTCGTGTGGGCACATCGCAGAGGTTTTTGATGTGCTGATGTGCCTGCTTGAACTGGTGGCGCAATAGCACAAGGCCGATGTGGCTCTTTGCCCAACCATAGAAATGAAAATACCCAATATCATATCGAAATGGCACACGCATCATACACGACGTGAGCCCAGCAATCTCGATTATTTGCGAGTGGCGAAAATATTATCGCAACGTAAACGTTCGTCACTGTGACCCATTAAACTTTTATTTAAAGCTGGCAACAAATGTGATGGCAATTACAAAGAAAATAGTTCATAAAAACGCCCTTCATTAACAGAAATCGACCATGGTTTGAGAAATATTCATTTGTTCAGATTTTACGTCATTGTATTGTATACTGGCAGGCCAAGAGAGACATTAACATTAATGACCTCCTGATTAAAGTGAAATGTGAGCCATTCGCGTATAATTTCAGAGCTCATAAATTATGTGTCATGCCGGGGATAAGGTTCAGAGTATTCATGGTTCTGACTCCAATGCAGAAATTGTAGCTTATATTCGGAAGTAATCTTTGCAGAACCATTATGCTACTGTACACACCTAAAAAAATGTTTTGCACCACCTGTAAATTAGTTACTTATGAAGGATGTTTGCTGGGACAGTGCGTGCATTACAAAGAGGCATAGGTATGGTATTCTGTAAAGTGTGTATTTTCTGCTCATACTTTTTCTTGGGCACTGAGAAGCCGAGCAACTCAGTAACCTCAGAGGTGCAAAATTTTATTTGAGGCGTGTGTGTTAAGTGGAGTATAAACACACATCGTTTGGAGTTAGTTCCTTACAGTCTTTTAATTAATTAAAAACCGCACCTCATGCTACTAATGTGCTATAGTTATACGTGGTGCTGCATGAACGATATTGACGACACCGAGGGAAACATTTGTTTGCACAAACAAAATTATTATTTGTTTATGGTGGCCATAAAAATATAGAGAGTTGAGCCAAAAAAATATTTAATTTTTAGGTAGATTTTATAGATCCGACAAAGACGCTTAATAAAATAAAATAGATCTATTTTTAGACCTACTAATTTCATTTAGCTAACAAAATATGCTTCTGAGACAAAGACATATTTGTTTGGGCATGTACAAACAAATACAGTATGACAATCAAGTGTTAAAACATAGATGAATACACATAAACACTGCCTGACAGAGAAAATGCCACACCACGAAGGAATACTAAAACACGGATCAAACTGCGTGTATAGATAGCCAAATAGGCACGGAACAAATTATTTAATTTTCATATATATACAAGGCTTCACTGGCCTAAAATACACGATGATCTGTAAGCAGTAGTAAACTTCATGATGGGCGATATATTGCTGAACCCGAAGTGGCATCGATTCGACGAGTGTCCGAACAATATCCTGGGATATCGTGGCAAATGCGTAGTTGATCCGAATCCACAGTTCGTCTTCATTTCGTGGAGGTGGGAGGGTATTAAACCGACATCAAATCGTGCCCCATAGATTCTCAATTGACGAGATATCACGAGATCAGACCGGTCAAGGAGGCATCTGTGCACGTTGAGGCTGATCTGAGCTGCATGTGGCCAGGAGTTATCATGTTCAAAACGTGCGGTTGGGACGCCCTGAAGGTATAGTATTGCCATGGACCGCAGCACCTCATCAACATAGTGGTGTGCTGTTAATGTGTTAGTAATGCGTAGCAGCTGTTGGCGCTGATAGCATCCAAACCATGAACGCACATTGACGAGATGTGTGGCGCTCCACAACCGCAGAAAAATCGGCCCAAATGTCATGCCTCCGCCAGACTCTCATACGGTGATAAACATTGGCGAGACAGAAATAGAATTCGTCGCTGAAGATTACACTGTTATATTTTGCAATAAATGCAGCTATGATACGACAACATTCTAAGCGATGATGACGATGGCTCGGGTAGACTTCGCAACGGACTGCTCAACAACAAACCTGGCTCAGCTTATCGGCGCGAGACTCTCTGTGTTGATATAGGTGCATGGAAACCGCCCTGCACACTTCGCAAATATTGAAAGTCGTGGATTGTGAGTGCACAACAACCCTGCTGGTGAAAACTGGGTATGAGGGCTTTATCAGTTTGCTCACATGTTATCTCGTTCCCTATTTTCATTTAACTTTTTTAAAAAATTATAATACGTTTATAATTTCTAGCTTAATCAAACAGTTAAAATTTTCCTCTTGACAGCCACTCCTCCATCTTGAGTGATAAGCATGCTGATTCTCCCTTAACAAATTCCTAGATTCACGATCACTTTCAGTGTAAAAACTGGTGGGGGGCACTGCATTTACGACAGCTGATGCGAGAAATAAAACCACTTGTTGTTCCTCGCCTAGGGCAGAAGTCTCCTGATGTGATGAGGGGAGGCTGCTGTCCAAGCAGAGCTGGCTACCCGAGGGGCATGTCTGACACTAAGTCTGACACCCCGGCCAGCTGGAGGTATGACAGTGGTAAAATGAGGTGTCTGGAGCATTGCCATAGTGCAAGTGAGGCAAAATATGAGTTCCCCAAACAAACCTGTTGGCCAGCGGCACCATGCGCTATATAACAAATGGCTGGCACCCGTCTCGACATTCAATGAACGTAATGAATTATCTGCGTTTATGAATGAATATATTCATGAATTAGAGTTTATTTGTCATTCAACCAGCAAATCAGTAACAAGTCGGCAGGTGTCGGTAGTAGTCGGTCGGCAGGAGTCGGTCGGCAGGAGTTAGATTGCAGAGAAGTATTGCTGAGGATGGTGGGGTACGATTGCTAAGGATTGGTGAGTATTGTGGAGCATGCAGAATTGATTGCGGAGTAGGCGGAGCTGATTGCGGAGCAGGTGGAGTGATTGTGGAGCGATTGTTGGGCGAGTGGTGCTGATTGTTGTGCTAATTGTGTTGCTTGCGGTGCTAATTGTGGTGCTAATTGTTTTTCGTGCCGTGCTAACTGTGGTGCATGTGGTGCTGATTGTGGGGCACATGGTGCCGATTGTGGGGCACATGGTGCCGATTGTGTTGTGTGTGGTGCTTATTGTGGTGCATATGATACTGATTGCGAAATTTATGGAAATATGAAGAAAATATTGATTGAAAGATAGTAAGATTGATGGAAATATTGCGAGATTGTTTGAAAGATTAGAACATTGACGAAAAGATTGCGAGATTGATGAAAGAATTGGAAAAATGTTGGAAATAATGCGAAATTTATGGAAATATTGCGAGATAGATGGAAAGATGACGAGATTGATGGAAAGATTACAAGATCGATGGAAAGATTACAAGATTTATGGAAAGATACGACATTGATTGATAAAAATTTGTAGGGGTAGAGTGGAGCGGGTATGATGTATCTCCAATAAGATGTTAGAGGGGCGCGAATAAAACTGCTTGGTTGTGATGGAGGGGATCGAGCGAATACAAGCAATTGGTATAGAGGACTTGGCTAATCAGTCGAGCTCCGGTCTGGAGGGGGAGGGATGTGACTATTAATCAATGAAATAATAGTGGTTTGAGTAAATCATCTGCTGGGTGTAGTGCTGGGGGGAACCTCCAGAAATGTAAGATTTTAAATAATCACTATGTATTTTTTATAATTTCTTATAATGTTTTTATACTTTTTTGGATGTTTTTATAATTTTTATTTTTTTGGAAATATTTTTGGAATTTTTTTGTAATATTTTGTTTTAAGGTCATGGGAGTTAAGGATAAGGTTGCTAACATTCAACTTGGAGTCGTAGTGAGATAACGTAATATATTCGTCAATTTTTTTGAATTTATTCAAGTTTTTACCAATTTTTCTAGTTTTTTTTATGG
>NQII01005745.1:131219-145092 GCA_002778355.1 Clitarchus hookeri | reverse complement strand
AGTCACCTAAGTTCTCTTTGCAATACTATTGATGAGTGTTTCACCCTAGTGCGCACACATTGTAAGGAGGTCGTTGTATCTGCCTTGTGCAAACATAACTTGACCAAGCACAGAAAGTTACACCAACCAAATAGTGGACCGCATTCACTTTAGTAATATTTTACGCAAGGACTGTTTCTTACTAGGCATTGCCAACACACCTATTTTCTCCTCATTTTTATTCATGTTGTTTGTAAATAAAATAATATAATTAATGATAAAATGTAAGTAAGTTAATTTTAATAAACAATAAGCTTACTTTTATTTTGACTGGAGTATAAAACGCTTGCAATACACAACATATGTAGGAAACAACCAAACATAGTCGTACAAGGGGCGGTTTTTCTAAAGTTAAGTGTGAAGAAACCGCAAATAGACTATACCTGGTTATTGGTACCAGTTTTACACNAGGGGCGGTTTTTCTAAAGTTAAGTGTGAAGAAACCGCAAATAGACTATACCTGGTTATTGGTACCAGCTTTACACAAACAAATTGCTCAGTGACTTCTGTATAAATAAATCTGCTGCAGCCTAGCATTGGTGATTGGCATTAGCTCTCTGATCTGCTGTGGTAAATTCATGATCAGGTTTAATTTACTTAATGACTTTGGTTTTTAATCATAGAGTGCTGAGTACTGTACACTGGACAACCACTATAATTTGAAAAATAAGTTTTTAAAATGCACTTGCAAATGACTTACCAGTCATATGCAAGTGCATTTTAAAAACTTACGACTGCTGAGTCATTTGAGTAATGCTGCTTGTGAAACTTCCAGCCACTCCTGAACAAGTATTTTAAATAAAAAGAAGATAAATTTACCTCTTTCATCCAAAAAGATAATTATGTATTTCGAAAGTGTAAAATTTTTGATTTTGTATCAAAATATTTTTCTACTAAGGAGTTAGTTTAATGTTGACTGTTTTTACAAGAATCTGCAAGTCGAGGGTACTAAGTTTACTTAATTTTTATTTTCGATAAGAGTATGATTTACGAAATGAACAAACATGACTCATCACTAGACAAAGCGATAAAACTGAAATAACATCGAATTGCATGTCAATACACCACATAACACTGGAATTATGTGAATTAACAAAAATTCTCTATTTTCATCAGTAAAACTTGATTATTCCTTATAACATTTACATGTACTCTGAATATTTNAATTAACAAAAATTCTCTATTTTCATCAGTAAAACTTGATTATTCCTTATAACATTTACATGTACTCTGAATATTTTTGTAAGATACATTGTCTAGGAACTTGCTTTACCAGAAAATATTTAAATACTTTAAGATGGGATTGTTTGTTTGTNTTTGTAAGATACATTGTCTAGGAACTTGCTTTACCAGAAAATATTTAAATACTTTAAGATGGGATTGTTTGTTTGTTACTGTGTTTAAATGAAGTGCTTACTCTTGATTGTATATATAGTTCTTTAAATGCTACGTATTACAAATTTTATGCGAATAAGTGTTTAAACATGCATTATTTTTATCTGTACAAAGCATTTACGAACATGAAATCAGTACGTAATAACTAAATCTTAAATTTTTAAAAGAAGTTTAGCTAAACATAAAACCATATAACCTTGTACCTGCACGTCACTTCTTCACATTTGCATTCAGGACTAGTTAAATGGTGGGTTGTGTTGGCAGATAGCTACTCGGGTGTGTCTCCCACTGACCAAGTGGAAAATCCACTGCCGTTCGAGGTATCGCAGCCTGCAGGACCGTTCTCTCGTCGTCACCGCGCTGGACTGGAAAGCAAGCTGCCGTCGTCGCAGCCAGACATGCTCTCAGACTTCGACCACCATCTGCCTTCCCCACAGGTCAGTTTTCTGGAGGCCTCATGTCCACATGACTGGGACAATTGTTCAGGAAAAGGCATTGTGCCAAAGGGGACTGCGGTGGTTTAGTGGTTAGACGACTCGCCTCCCACAGAGGAGAACCGGGCTCACTTTCCGGCGGGGCTGCTCCCGGATTTTGTCACGTGGGAATCATGCCGGACGATGCAACTGGCTGGTGGGTTTCCTCGGGGATCTCCGGTTNACTGGCTGGTGGGTTTCCTCGGGGATCTCCGGTTTTACCCTTCCTTCAGGGGTGTGCGGATACCCTGAAATTTTCGATTCTGGTTCGGTTTTGTGAATGCCCGAACTTCAAACCGATATGCTCTATTAGACACAAAACGTTTCGAATCCGAACACAAACGCGTAACTGAGGTTAGGAACACACAACTCATAAGCGTACTTCACTAAGTATTTTCTGTGTATATTATGAAGTTAAAATATTTTCCATAGCAAATGACTTAAAATTTTGCTTTGAATTACAGTCGAAACTTTGAAACTACATACGCATGGTACATCTTAATGGTTTTGTTTGCCAGCCATTTTGGTTGTTACCATAGAACGAGGCAAAAAAAAAACGAAAAACGTGTGCGTAATGAATGCGTAAAATAAAAAATAAATGTAGGCATTCTGTACAGCACTGTTCATGATCTTAATACTACAAAAAATATCTGCTTTCATTTTTAAATGTGCATGTTTGTTATACACACATTTTTTTATCATGCACTAAGCCTCGTGTGCACTCTGGAAAACTAGGGATATGTAAGCTACATTTACAATTAAAAACGTGTACGTATGGGAACGTCTACGTGTCTAATTGAAAGTAGGTCGTGTACGTAAACTGCCCTGATGTACACGATTACCAGGTACCATGCCGTAAAGAATACCTACTTTCATTTTCATACGTACACATTCATTATGCAGACGTTTTTCATTGTGAGCAAGCAAAGCAACTTAACCAAAAGAACGCATTTCGAAAGAAAAAAAAACATTGTACCGATAAAAAAATTATATCAAAACAATACCACTGCATGTTTATGATATTTGTCTTTGGTTGGTAAATTCTTACGACTAAGGGAAATCCTTTTACCACCAATGGTTGGCACGCCCATAATACAATACGTAAGATAATTTGTTTCATCTATACCATATTTGCTAGCAATATAGTAGTGATTAATTTTCTTTTAAGATTCCTAAATTGCCTAACACATATTTATTTTTACCTGTCCTTCGTGTCTGCATGCTATGTTCGTAAATGTAGGTGTCTAGAGATAATTTCCTAGCAATTAACAAAGGTTAGGACAAACTGTTCTTTTTTATTTATTTATGACATGCGTTCCGTTGATCCCCAGTTGAGCGTAATGGCTCAGGTTATGGTACTTGTCAATACAATACATACTACATTTATGAATAAGTTACAAAGTGACAACAACAATATAACAACAGAGTAAATCAATTCGCAATACCTAAACTATCGCATAGGACTACTATCTGTTTATAAAATTCTTGTTTTGTTTTCTAGGATGAGTTTATGCGTGATGCTTATTTGACATAGTTATAAACACGACTTCGCCTCATCTTTACGTATCATCATGTTACCCCAGGCGTGGCTTGAACCCTTAAACGACTTGCTGTGAGAACCTACCAATACACCCCTAGATGTGGGGCCACCCACGGTCACGTTAGCCAACATCGTTTCGCCCTTATGTCAGACGTCACACCAACCCCCTGACCTGTGAGAGAGGCTAGCCCAGTTAAGCACCTAAGATCGCGCAGCAGAGGCAACCCAGCATTACACACACACCTAGTTCCACTACGGACCAAAGGATCACGCTAGTGAATGCAGCTCCGCCCACGGGAGGAGGAACACTCCGCCACCAACCCCGCGCCTGACGAGTCTGCGGGTAGGTGAATATATGTCCGTGCACTGCCGAGAAACGGCAGTTCATCTCCAGTAGCTCGCTCGACCACCTCTTGTGCTGGAGCTCTCTGCTGGCCCCATTACCTTCGCGACCTACCAGAAGCTCTTCAAGACCTGCACCAGCAACCTCCGAAGAAGTCTTCAACCCCTCTCAACACACACTACCCTTCTGGTAGTGCCACCCAAAGTTCCTTCTTGACAACAGCATTGACATAGTTAGGGACAGTTCGTATCATAGCTACCTAGCCACATCTGCTCTTGTTCAGTTTAGACCCAGGTACCCCTTCACCTGGTTAATGTAGTTTACTTAAGTTCAGTTTCTGGTTAGTTAGGAGATAATACAGGCCAGCATGTTTATTCCTCATGAAATAAATACATTTTCTAACAAACCTCCGAGTACTAATTCTAGCATGACTGTTTATACCCCCGTAGACGTCAGCCTACCAGGGAAAAGCAGGAGACAGTAATTTACAAATCCAATTACCGAACCTAGAGTAGGACTCTCTTGACTGGACGTCACACCCATTAAACGGCCACCCATACTGTGCACCTGGTGTGCATTGCGGTAGAGATTCCATCTACAAGGCGACTAGTCAACCAGCCCGACCGACTCACTCCATCCACCGTGCTGAACTGTCGCCGGTTGGAGTAATCGGGTACGACTGGTTGGCTCGGCCTCTGTCTGGTTATACAGCTAGCCAGGGATCATCACCACCTGCTCTCCTTTCATGAAGCCGACTTTAGTTCCTACCTGTATGCTTTACACCCAAAGGAGTGGCGCGAAGTGGCGATCTGGGAAGGCAGCTACTGCCTCCTGATTCAACAGGAGCTGTAACCCTGCACTTTGCAGCATAACCCCCTGGGAACGAGCTCAAGCCACCCGCCAGTTGAAGAGGCCTCACCTCCCATCCCCCTCCCCCTCCTAATTTCAGCCCCCAAACAAGATCAACGGCCGACTGCACCCGGTCGCCACTGACTTCCGTCAAGGACGCCACGTGCCGCTAGAGATAGAGAATCCCTGGTTCCAGAGAAGTCGGACCAGCAACCCTCAGCGGGCACCCTTCTGCTCCGCCAGCAGTACAGCAAGGAGTTACCCCGAGCCACATCCAGTACAGGTAAATATGTGGCAGTGTGCCAACAAGTGCGCCGGACAGCTAAGCCCGCGACTTGTGAGCCTTGCTGTCAAGCCTTGTCCATTATCTTATATACCGGCCGAGGCCCGGTCAGCATTCAATAGGGTCAGCCAGTTAAACCGCCTTTGTTTCTGACCGACACACCAAAACCTTGCCCGACCACGACGTCGTCAGCCGCCATAGGTCACGCGCCAAAGTTCTGACAGTCAAGATAGAACTACATATATGCGACCAATGATATAAAAGGCCCCCCAGTCTGTCATAGCTATTGGCTGTTTATATTCAATATCTGATATTAAAACTGAAAATACACTGATTCTGAGTCATATTCAAATTTCAAATAGTTGGTAAGAATTAGACTGATTCAAATCGTACTGAGAATGGAAGATTCTTACACCCCTACCGCCCTTCATTCCGGCGCTGCTCCATACTCGCCTCACTTCACCGTCATCAGCTCTCAAGACCTAGATGTTAAGAGCTGCACAAATTTCTGTACTTTGTTCGGGTAAGTGTCGGTAATTTAGTTATGTGGATACTGCCAGTCAGCCTGGTTTTCAGTATTAACAGAACTGTATAAGAACTTGACTGTTGCGTTTGTGTGCATGTGAAAGGCTACCCCGGACCTGCAGGCAGGGCTGACGAATGCCAANGTAAGAACTTGACTGTTGCGTTTGTGTGCATGTGAAAGGCTACCCCGGACCTGCAGGCAGGGCTGACGAATGCCAAGAAGCGAGGTGGAACCAACAGCAACAACTTGGAGAATGTGGACGAGCAGACGCTGATCCAGAATGCCACGGAGGCCTTTGTGCGGGAGCTCGGACTCGAGGACGACTTGGTTCTGAGGGACGGGAAAGTGGAGATAAGAGAGGTGCCAGCCGGGACTTACCTAATGAAGGAGGAGTCTCATAAGGTTGGTGTATTGCATTGTTTGTTTGACGGTTTTTATTTAGATCACTGGATTACAGTAGTTTGAGTACGCTGGGCATGAATTAAGAGAGTGCATCAAACGCCAGGCAACTGTGTGATGCTGTTAGTCAGGATTCTGACAATTGCAGACAGTAGTGATGTACCAATGTAATTGTTGCAGTATCTGCCAATATTCCACTTTTGTAAGTTTTCCGATGTATTCGTTCTCAGCCGATGCATGCATAAACTGATACGTTTTCGTAACCCTAAAATCACGCCAAGCTCTCGTATGTACAATGCCATTTTTCTGTGCAATATTACTTTTCATGCTGTTCACCCATTCCACCGTACCGTTTTATCTTACCTGTGTATTCTTAGGCTGCATAAATAATTGTGTTAAACATTGTATGTGATCAATTACAGTAGAACTCTAACAAGTTTTTGAAAGGATTGGAAAATTTAGTCTTATTAACCAGGAAAACTTCTTTAAAGGGGTAAAAATACTTAGATGTGTATAAATCAGATCCAAAGTCATGTAAACTTACTAAGCAGGAAAACTTAAAAACAGGGAACTTCTTATATGTTAAATTGTATTATTTTTAAAGACCGTTACTGTGATNACTAAGCAGGAAAACTTAAAAACAGGGAACTTCTTATATGTTAAATTGTATTATTTTTAAAGACCGTTACTGTGATTAAGTGGAGATGAAACTGCAGTTGCGTACATATACAGGTAATGATTGTAGGAGCAGCTCACTCACGTCTGCGTGTATTTATCGTAGGATGTGGCCCTGGTGTACCTGATATCTGGGATGCTGCTGGTGTCGCAGAAGATGACTGACAACCAGGAGGAGGTGTCCATGTTCTACGCACACCCTGGTGAGATAGTCGGAGGCCTGGCTGTTCTCACCGGCGAGGCCAGCTTCTTCACCATCCGGGCAAAGCATTACTCCAGAATAGCCCTGCTGTCAAAGAACACCTTCTACAAGTGAGTTTGTTGGTACCGACCACCAGAAGTGTTGCATGTATGAGAAGAATATGCACTAACTTATTTTCCAATTAGCACTTTCATCTGTGCTTTTTCTCTTGAATTTTCTTTACCTTTAATTTGTTACCTGTGTTGTCATATTTTTGGACACTTTGCTATTGCAAGAGAGTCATTTAGTAACATTTGACTATGCTTTTATCATCTGAATAAATAGAAATCTGAAGGAATATAAATTTACTTAAAATTGCAAATGGCTGTCCATTGAACATAAAAATAGAACAAAATGTAATTGAATAATTTACTCAGGTTTTAAGTCAATTGTATTGGCACAGGATTGGCCAACCTGTTACAGTAGTATTGGCAGATTGGTGGATTGTGGTTCGGCAAAGCTCTGCTTTAAATGGGTATAAATGATGATGCTCTTCCTATGAGCCAACACCTCCCTTCCTTCTTCTGTGTGTTTATGTACCAGGGACATTTGGTGCCGCAGAAGTTTGGTCATCCATTTCACAAAGTAGTTATTAGTCAAGTCAACAAAGATTGACTCGTCACTTGAGTCGAGTATCTTTACAGCAAACATCGAGCTACTGAACATGCAAGTCTACTCACTGTCTTTTTAGGTTATGAACGACAAATATTCACACCTAACAAATACCTTTCGTGTCTCTTAAATCAATAATTTTACGCTACTGAACCGCTAAAGTTGCACCGGAATGAAAACAGTAACTCTGCTACAAGCCTTGACACTCGGTTAAGGTTTGAGATGGTCGGCTGTGATAAAATCCAGTGGGTGTTATATTTGTGACTTGAGACATTTTGCTTCCCAGCGAAGCACTTCCTCTCTGTCACCACACTGGGGGGGTGACCTCAGATAAAGGAAACCTTGTCAAGGTTGACAGGTGCAGTCTCAGCACGACACAAATACTATAACCATAGGAAACATCACACCTTCACAGCAGTAAACTTGTCATTACTTTTCTCATCTAATTACAGTTTTAAAAACATGTGTTTAAAAAAAAAATTTAGATAAAAACTTTAAACGTTGACTGCTTGTCCACTCACCCTGTGGCATGCTGACAGACCGGCCTGAAAGCTACCTCCCACTCCAGGTATCTTTTTTTTTTTTCTATCAGCAACTGACATTACCATTCCTACCATAGTCATTGACTTGTCAGCGCTGTGAATCGCTCACCCTGGCAAAGAATTATCCTTACTGGTAGAAACTACTCCCAAACGTTTTTCTTGGTAAACTGAGACTATATATGTACACATTTACATTTATGGTGCAAACTCTATTTTAACTTAAAAAAATGTTATACTGAACTCGACTTTCATACAATTTGAAACTCGACTTGACTCTACTCGCCTTTCATACAACTTGGCTCAGCTCAAAGCTGTAAAAATCACTCTCTCTCTCATCGCTACCACAAAGTTATGGTTACGTTTATAAACATCAAAGATGTCTGTTATTGATGTGGGTTTATTGTTTTAATTTATGGCCGTGTACCTTGACAATTGCATTGACTTGTGTGCAGAGTGCATTTTGGCATGACTATCGTATGATTGTATTGTATCGGGTAATTTTACTCTTACAATTGACAGTAAGCAGTATTCTTTATTTGCAGTATTATGCGTGAAAGACCTCGTGTTGTCTTGCACGTCGCCCACACTGTTGTCAGAAGGCTGTCTCCCTTTGTCCGTCAAGTGGATTTTGCTCTCGACTGGGTCTTCTTGGAAAGTGGACGAGCTGTTTACAGGTAACAAAATAATTCCGCACCTGTGGAATGAGTAATTTATAAAAATCAAGACTTTTACTCAGCAGATAGATGAATTTATAATTATTGTTTATCTAAAGATATAATGTTTAATCCTGGCTTTGAAAACCCTAATTTGTTCTGTTACTTTGACGTGCCATGGGTGTCTACATTCACCCGATCTAGCCTCCCCACTGCCACAGCCCCATCCTAAAATGTAGCTACGCCACAGCACGCCTCGTTACTCTGCCCGAGCGCATACAGAGAGGCTGTCTCGCGTCAGTCTAGTTGCAGAACGTCACACTGCCCGAGAGTCTTACTCTGCATGATACCGCCTTGCGGCGTGCTTCCAGCTACCTCGTAGCTCACCCGCAGTTGACTTGAGTTCAAGTACTGCTGACTTGGGGTCGCCGTTGCCCTGTGCACTGCCGCGTCTTCTGAGGCTGGGTCACATACCGGTTGGCAGCCTAGGGTCGGTCCTTCAGGCCCTAGTCAGGGTGCAGACTGGTTTATGTGTGTTCAGTTAGCAACCAATAAACGGGGATAAATCAACTTGGTTGCGTTGTCACTCCCAGGTCTCTATGTCATCACCTTGCTCCTGCTATGTCCTGGGTCGTCACCAATCCTAATAAAACTCTGGCAGGGAAATTCACGAGCTGGAACCTAGCTCCCTACCTCACCTTTTAGGAACTGTCATGACGTGGAGCTTGGGAAGCCAGTCTTCCTGGGCAACACCAGAGCAGTTGTGACTGGACTATCACCCATTTAGTATGTGCCTGGGTCCGCCAGCGACGTCGCGCTTGCCAGGTTACTTGCTGGAGAACGATAGGCCAACCCCTGACAAGGAGCCCTGTTTCTTCGTGATGCTTGGGTCCGCCACAGACTTCTCGCTCGCTAAGTAACCATGAGAACGGACACCCCCAAATCTGATACTGTAACCCTCAGTTTGGTACCTGGTTCTGCCAGTGACGTCTCACTCGCCAAGCCACTAGACTGAATGCCAGTAGTCGAGGATACCTACCCTATCCAGCAGCCAGCACCTTACTTTCCAGTATGTCGTGCCTACCCCCTACTAACCACCCACCATCTGCCTATATAATGTCACCCTCATGCCTCATCATAGTGCTCGGTGGGGTAAGGCAGCCAAGCAGGGGCTAATTCTGGCTGGAGTCCTGGAGAGTAGAGATTCAGGTGTCAGCCAGGTATATACCTGGGAGGAGGAGGCTGCTCGCCAGAGGGGGTCAGCTACCGGTTTGTCCAACTCGTCGCAGAGCCTTCTTTGGCACTTGTCCCGTGCCATGTCGCCGACACCACCGAAGAAGCCAACTCTCCTTCACACGGTCAGCCAGCGCCGACAAAGTAGTCAGACGACTGAGTATTACACCAGGGTACACTGCTACGCGTGTGCCAACCCGACCAGCTCTAACCAACGCACCTCCCAAGGCCCAGCACCAGGTCATTGAAGTGGCCAAACCTTACACCACAGGCCCCAAGTACAACGCCGTAAGAGCGGCGACCACTGCTTCTCAGTCGCCCGGTGGGGAAGAGTATTGGCGCCACCCACCAGCAGCCTGGCCCAGTAACAGCGCGCGTCAACTTCGACTTTATAATGTTGATGAATTTTGAATTGGCTGTGTAAAATAACTGAAATGTCCTGGTTATTAGGTTTACCCTAGAGTACTAGGAGTTGTTGAAGTGGTAATAATGAAGAGTGCAGTTTTTATTTTCATACCATCTTTGGGTTATTACAAACTGAGTGTCATTGTAATGAAATTGAAATTTGTGTGCTCATTTATACCGAATACAGAAGGTTGCAGTATCCAGAATGTTGGAATCCAGTTAATTGTTAAGCAGCGAACTTATCTAAACATAATAATGTAGCAACATCAGTTTAATTTTAGTNTGTTGGAATCCAGTTAATTGTTAAGCAGCGAACTTATCTAAACATAATAATGTAGCAACATCAGTTTAATTTTAGTGCACAGTGTATGTGTGTGTATATATATATATTTTTTTTTTTTCCCCAGAATTTTTATCTTTTTGTAGAGACATTCAGTGTGGGTGATACAGGACTGTTGTTTGTCAGGCAAGGCGATGACTCCGACTCAACGTTCATAGTGCTTAGTGGGCGGCTGCGGTCTGTGATAACCCACTCCAATGGCAAGAAAGAGCTGGTCGGTGAATACGGGAGAGGAGACCTGATTGGCATAGTAAGTTTTTCACCACATTTCCAACATCAGATGATTTGTTAGAAACAAGAATTGCGGAGTTGGCATAAGTTTTAGTAATACAATCTAACCATGTATTTAAAAGTACTCACAGTTCCTGGTTATTGACTGGTAAATTTGCCAATCTGGTAAAATATATTTTAATATTTTTTTTATGAATGTTTTTAATTTTTACAAAATACAATAAATCACTTTAAAGGATTTGTGGGAGCCAGGTCTAAAACTGACTGGGATAGTACCCATCACACAAGATATGCGGTGATGTCGGAAACACCATCGCCTGAGCAATGACTGTTTTATCTGGTTTTCCGCTGTGCAACACTTGATTGAAGTATGTTTGTATGCTCTGGAGTTGGCCTGGGCTCAGCTGTAGTGGTGATACATGCACGTGTTCTCTCAGGTGGAGATGGTCACACAGACACCCCGGAGTACCACCGTCATGGCCGTGAGAGACTCGGAGCTCGCCAAACTACCAGAGGGCCTCTTCAATGCCATCAAGCTTCGGTTTCCCATTGTTGTTACCAGGTTGATCAACTTGCTGGGACATAGGATCCTCGGTGAGGGTTCTCTTGGCGTTTTAACAAGTTTAGCAACATTTTCGGTTACTGTAAATTAGTTTAGTGTCTGTGACTAAACATCTTGCGACATAGAATACTTTATGTATAGTGTAGCGTTGCCTAATAGTGTAATCTGCATTCGAACACTTTCAGATTGGGCACCATTTTAAAACAATAGTGTTTCAGTTATTAATTTACTTATTTTATAAATTTTAAATTCTTGCCAAACAGGCTAAAAACTAAATTAGGATGCACTGAACAAATACAGAAGGGAAAAACTACATAGTTCTACAAAATGCACAGAGAAATAGTTATTTTATTGCGAAAAATGTAACTGCAGGATAAAACTAAAAAGAATAAATTTATGGAACTATTCATTAATGGAAATTAAGAAGAAAAGCATATTTAATTAAGAGAGACTGCTGCCTGAAGCACCACACATGAGCCTTGGGTTTCCCTGGTACTTGGTGGGTTACCAGGCCCTCGTACTATGGAAGGGCACTTCCACGACAACTCAAGGGCCTGGATGCCTATCAAGTTCTGATAGCTGGTGTATCATATCCTCTCCTCCATCTCACGTCGCCATTGTTAGCATAGCAGCTACAGTACTCGCCTCATACCACGTGTGAACAGGGTTCAATTCTCGCTGGGGTCACTCCCATATCTTTACATGTGCAAATTGTGCTGAACGATGCTTCTGGTCGACATGTTTTCTAGGGAATCTTGATTCCCGGCCCTTGCTTCCCAGCACTGCACCATACCCNTTGATTCCCGGCCCTTGCTTCCCAGCACTGCACCATACCCACCTCGTTTCACCCTCATCGGCTCTCGTGACCTCGTTTAGGGTCGCTGGAACCTCTACACTCCACTCCTCTCGTTCAGGTTTCATTCTCGTTCTGATTTAATTTGNCCACCTCGTTTCACCCTCATCGGCTCTCGTGACCTCGTTTAGGGTCGCTGGAACCTCTACACTCCACTCCTCTCGTTAAGGTTAATTCTCGTTCTGATTTAATTTACCTCATCGAAGATGCTTCTGGTTGTATGAAATATGCTAACATTTGTGCTTTCTGTTCAGGTACGTGGCAGAAGCCAACTATGGGACGCACCATCGATACGTGTCCCACGCAGAACAACTTCTCCACAGTCGCTATCGTACCTATTTCTGATGATGTTCCGTTGACTGCCTTCACGTACGAGTTGTATCATTCATTGTGCGTCATTGGTGAGTCTTGTAGACTGCATTCTTACTATAGTTTGGATAAAATTTATTTGTTATGCATGAAATCTGAAGTAGTATAAGCTGTTAATGGTAAACTTGACTACTTTTGGAAGCCTCACGTAAGATTGCTAGTATTTGTACACACATTTAGTCTTCCTTTATATGTAAAATTAACATTGCCCCGAGTATGATGTTTTTAATGCATCATTTAAGGGAAAGTAAAATTATTGGAATAGTAAATACATATCACCAATTTGCTTACCTATTTTCAGTTATGTGCATTAAAAAAAAGCAGAAAGCTAAATAATTTTACTGTTTACAACTGTTTCATAACAATTTTAATTCAATGTTATGGGTCTGCTTTTCTTTGTTATTACCAATTCTTAGGGTTGTGGGAATGTGACTTTTCCTCATGAAACGAAAACGAAAGATTCGACACATGAACTTTCGTGAAACTGAAACGAAAATGAAAAATATAATTAAAGCTCAGCCTTAATGAAAGATAAAAAATTTGTTGCAAGATCAAACGCAAAAAAAAAAAGTGGGATATGGAGTATTTGTCACAGGGAGTCTTGCCTACATTTAAATGTTCGTTTTATATAGTTATCTTTCATTTATAAAATAATGAAGTCAAAAAAGATGATTTGCAGGCAAAAATTTTCTTTGCCGCTGCACTAAATGAACATTCATTAAACAGTTGAAAATTCTTCAAAATCAAGAATGTTCATTTCGTTAGATTTTTTGGTAACCAAACTTTTTATCGAGACTAAAATGAAAATTGTCATTTTTCCATTTTCGTTTCAGTGTATCGAATGTTTGCACAATCCTACCAATTTCATTATGCTCATTAAAATAAATGTAGGTTGGGGCTGTGATATTTTTCAGATTGATTTGAAAGTTTCTTAATTAACCATGCACAGCCTATAAATGTTACTTGTAAATATAATGTACATTTTCTTCACAACAGTTTTACAAATGCCTGCATGTTGATGCCTTGTGGGTGCAGGCAGCACACTGCGGATGACATCGGATGTGATCCGCAAGAGCCTCGGCTCGTCGATCTTGAACACAACGAACGAGTATCACCTGACGTCGTGGTTGGCGCAGCAGGAGGACCAGCACAAGATAGTCTTGTATCAGTGCGACATGAGCTTCACGCCCTGGACGCAGCGCTGCGTGCGCCAGGCCGACTGCATTCTCATTGTGGGGCTGGCTGACGAGCCCACCATAGGCAAGGTACGAGTGCCATTGACGAGCCTGTCGTAGGCATGGTACGGGGGG
>NQII01005745.1:114479-131195 GCA_002778355.1 Clitarchus hookeri | reverse complement strand
GCAGGGTAGCGCAGAGAAGGGGGGTTGGAGAAGGGTGTCCTACAACTTGCTGCCTGATTAAGCTGGCCTAGCCTAGCCAGCAACGTGTCGTGATCAGGCAACCGTGTGAAAAAAGTGTCTTCCTTTGTGTGTATGCCTCTCAAGTACTAGACTGCGAGTATTCTTGTCTTTTTACATATACTTTTGGTAGCCTAGCGGCCTACTTGTTTTCGTAATGTTACGAAATGTGTCAATAGCAAAGAAGCCCTTATTTTTCTGCTCAATATGTCCCTGGTGGTATATATCCATTTTCAAACAGGAAGAAGGGGAAAAACCAGCATTTTACTAACATGCATTTCCCTATACCAAATTCTTACTGCTTTCACACCAGGCAACAGCCTTAACGTCTAGTCAACATCCATCTTTACAGATGCAACTTATGACAGTCAAGTGGAGACTAATGGGGGCAGGATACGCAACCAGTTTGTTTACGGGTTTCTACTTCTGCACAGTGTATCACAANCCACCGTAGGCAGGGTACCATGCAGGGAGAGCCCTCCATAGGCAGGGTAGCGCAGAGAAGGGGGGTTGGAGAAGGGTGTCCTACAACTTGCTGCCTGATTAAGCTGGCCTAGCCAGCAACGTGTCGCGATCAGGCAACCGTGTGAAAAAAGTGTCTTCCTTTGTGTGTATGCCTCTCAAGTACTAGACTGCGAGTATTCTTGTCCTTTTACATGTACTTTTGGTAGTCTAGCGGCCTACTTGTTTTCGTAATGTTACGAAATGTGTCAATAGCAAAGAAGCTCGTATTTTTCTGCTCGATATGTCCCTGGTGGTATATATCCATCTTCAAACAGAAAAAACCAGCATTTTACTAACATGTATTTCCCTATACCAAATTCTTACTGCTTTCACACCAGGCAACAGCCTTAACGTCTAGTCAACATCCATCTTTACAGATGCAACTTATGACAGTCAAGTGGAGACTAATGGGGGCAGGATACGCAACCAGTTTGTTTACGGGTTTCTACTTCTGCACAGTGTATCACAAATTGATTTCTAAGATGACATAGACTGTGTTGGGAAGTCTTGCAGACGTTGAACTGTTCTTCCTGGAATACTTGAGAGGAAAATTTTACAATGAAGTCATCTTCAACCCATCTAAAAAAATTTCATTTGTCTTTGTTACTATTAAAAAAAATCAATAGTTGAGTTATTGTGAAGTGCAACTACTGTATAAAAGCTGTTATGTATTTAATGGGACTAAATGGTGTAGTGTTTGGAAGTGGGTTGTGCAAGTGAGGTGTTGTGTTGCAGATAGAGAAGGAGGTGGAAAGACTGACCATCAGGACACAGAAGGAGCTCGTGTTACTGCACAGGGAAGGTGCGACACGACCCAGGAACACAGTTGCGTGGCTGAACAACCGCAGCTGGGTCAAGTCCCATCACCACATCCAGTGTCCCAAGAGGATGTTCACCCGCCGCTCCCAGCACAAAGTAGTACGTGCAACTTCATGTTGCATGTTGGTTTTGTGTGTGTGTCTTTCTCTCTCTCTCTTTCTCTCTCTCTCTTTCTCTCTCTCTCATGTTGCTAAGACTTTCTCTTTATTATTAACTCTGTGCACTCTCCTCGAGCTGTTACGCATGCAGCTGTACCAAGCTGAAGCACAGNCTCTCTCTTTCTCTCTCTCTCTTTCTCTCTCTCTCTTTCTCTCTCTCTCTCTCTCTCTCTCTCTCTCTTTCTCTCTCATGTTGCTAAGACTTTCTCTTTATTATTAACTCTGTGCACTCTCCTCGAGCTGTTACGCATGCAGCTGTACCAAGCTGAAGCACATGTTTTCACTGGATAATCTGGGAAAATTGTTAAAATATCACCTGCCTGTATTGCTTCGTCAGGTGATTGTCAACTACGATGCTCTAGAAATATTTATTTTCTTCTGCTCAAAGCGTACAGTTTGGGATTGCTTTAAGGATAGAAGGGTTTATTGACAATCCACAATGGGGAAACAGAATATGAAATGTCATGTGTACATAAAACTGCTTCTGCTTATTTGTATAGATGAGTGTATGCATGTGTAACTTTGCTATATTGCAGAATGAGCTGTACAACAAGGTGCTACTGTCGGAGCCAAACATTCACTCGGACTTCTCCCGAGTGGCCCGCTGGCTTACTGGCACTTCTGTGGGCCTGGTGCTGGGCGGCGGCGGCGCCCGCGGTGCGGCCCACGTCGGCATGATCAAGGCCATCCTGGTGAGGATGCACCCAGCAGATATTCCTCTCTCCGACTTTGTAGTTCCCTCGCATGCCACACCTGACTTTTTTTAATTACCTAGTTTACTGTGTGGTAAGCTCTTTTTTAATACAAAATTTGCTTCTTCCAAAATTACTTTCTCCGTAGAATCAGGAGCAATCAAACTTGCATAAAATTTACTAATAAAATTATTATATTTACAAACATTTAGGGTGGTATTCATAGCTTGTACAAAGTACCTTAATCCAAATGTGGCTCACTCCCGATGCTCCTCCACGATCCTCAAACAAATTCTTGAGGAGAGTGATTCCATCAACCTCCCGTTCACAAAGTGTAGAGGGGATGAGTTGGTGTGGATTGTAGCAGAGGATGACCAAAGTCTTTTCGCCTCCCCTCATAAAAGGTGTGACATTGATGCTGCGTTAAGGCTATCTACCTCCCACCAGACTGCCAAAAGGACAATGCAAGAATGCAGCAGCTATCCCTCTTGTCAGGCACGTAAGGGGAGGAAGGAATATTGTGCTGAGCAACAGCAAAGTGTGCCCGAAGATAACCGAAGGTGTGAGCAAAGTCTCCCCACTCACGTAGCATGTGAAGAGGATGCAGCTCGCTGTGTGCAGACTGCCGAGGCCAATGGAAGAAGAGGAGAGCATAATAGATGCTGTATTTGTTGATTCCCCATAAACAAACTATTTATGGGAAATGTGCAGCATTTACTGGGAGTGTATGTCGAAGTGCTGACTGGAAACATTAAATTTACATTGCAAACACATGCTGTTAATACGTACTTGTCAAATGTCTAATCTGTGATTCAGATAAATCTCGCCCCAAATTTTGAAGAACTCGTTTAGTATAAAATGTAAAACTATTATGCAGTAAAATACGGTGATTTTGGCAGCGGTAAGAGGTTGATGTTGTATAAAAGTGCTCTTGTTTCAGGAAGCCTCCATTCCTATCGACATGGTTGGAGGTGTGAGTATCGGTGCGTTCATGGGTGCTCTCTGGTGCATGGAGAAGGATGCGACGACGATGACGCAGAAGGCTCGCGAGTGGTGTCGGGTAGGAACACACATTATTAACACAATATAAGACTTTTTTTATTCCAATTTTTTACTTCCAAAAACATGAGGTTGGTGTTATTTTCTCATACTAAATATTTTGAGGACAGTGTTTTTCTTTAGTGGTAGCAAATGATCAATGGGTTTTTATTAAGACCCTTTCACACAGTCAAATATTTATTGAATTCTATTACTTGGATTTAATTATTGAACTAAAAAATCACTTAATTTGCCTTTCAATGAATTGCATTCAATAAACTTTCAAATCTCCACATGAAATTTAAGCACAAGTTTTTTAATGAAACCAGTTTAAAAAATACTAATAGTAAATTTTTAGAAGTATCTGCTACTCTTTTAAGACCCAAAAATAATTGGGTAAACCACAACAAATTTTCTTCATGTTATTGTACATCATCTTTTTAAAAAAATGTGTCCTTATTTTGTAACAACTTCAAATATGTGCACACAACTCTATTATTATGAGATTAATTACATTAATAGTGTCAGAAAAGCTGTGATTGGCGACTGAAATTTTGGATTCAAGAAAACATAGATCATGTTCAAAACAAAAGTCTTGAAAGAAAAAGAGATATTCAAGAAATTGAAAGAGAAAATGGCCACGATTATGACATTCGTATAATGTATAGCATTCAGTGAATTCAATAAAAATTTGAGGTAATTTGACAAGAGATTTGATTGTGTGAAAGGGCCTTTAGACTGGTGTTCCATTACGTTGCAGCTTATTTTGAAAACATTAACGGACTGTGCTTTTTAATTATAACAATATATGGATGGGCAAAGGAAGTGACTTCCTTAGGTTTTAATGCAGTTGTGGTCCCATGTACTGTATATTATTAAATGTAAAGAATTTGGTTATGTTGTCGTTGCACGCTTAGTGGGTTTGGCGGCTGGAGGGCGGTGTCGAGGCTCTTCGCCCCCCGGGCTACTTTGAAGCAGTGGCTGCCTCATGAACTGAAATAGCATGAAAAATAAACCATTACTTGCGTTTTATATGAAAATATCTGGTAATCCATCCTCACTGGCCTTGAACTGTTCTGCGCCGATACTGTGTGGCTGGCATGATTGCGACATTGGCATGTCTTGTAGAGGGGGTGAGGTATGGGGTGGCTGACATACTAGCTGCAGCTAGTGGAAGGGGGAGGAGGGTAGAGAGGCATGGCTGGCTGACTGGCTACCTAGTGCGTGCCGCTACACTGCCATGTGGAAGGGAGGGGGGTGGAGAGGCATGGCTGTCGGTCTTCATGCTTGTAGTGATGAGCGGTGGGGAAGGTGTGTCTACCTTTTTCCCTCCAGGCATGTCTAAAAATACCTTGTGTACTCTCCTCCAGCACGGAGTTGCTGCCCGCTGGCCGGCAGTGTTTTGTGCCGCCAGCTGCCATTCCAAATCTCTTTACCAGTCATTTGTGAAACCTACTGCGTAAATTACGCAGAAATTTTTTTTTTATGGTTTGATAAAAAAAATTACAGTGCATAAATTACGCACTGGCAGAAATATATGGTATCTCTTGTGGTGAAAGGCGACAGCAACAGGCCACTATCGCGCGCATAGCAAGGCCGGCCTACTTGTACAATAAAAACAACTGTGCCAGTGCGAATAATGTTTAAATATGGACACTGTACTGTCTACGTAATGTATGCACAATGAGTGCTCACTGCTGTGTTTACGCGTTTTGGTGACAAGCTAAGGTCTTATATGCCATTCTGGAATATAATTTTATTCGGGAGATGTCTTTCTATTAAAATAAATTAACATTTTATTAATAAATTGTCTGATTTTCCCTCAAGAAGCTACTAGAAACTCACTTTGCACTTGTTAGTGACATGACTGCCAGCTGTGCAGGAGGAGGAAATGAGGTCTTAATGGCAGTGTCAGGATTGAGGACAGTCGGAATTTTTCTCTTGAAGTCGGATGTTCACATCTACTTTGGCACCACAGCAATGTGCGTTTAATTTGGTAGACGTCTGTGTTTTAATGTAATTAATTATTATTTCATTTAAAAACTTGCAAGTTCTCTGACTGGTAGATAAATGGTTTTTTTTTCCTTCTTTATTACCTTCAATAACTAATATTAATTGCAAACAACATGCTCTGATTTTCCTGTAAGATTCCACATGCTTGGTGCTTATGCATTATTTGACAAAAAATGTATATCATCTTCCAGGATTTAATCTTGTTCAGAAGACTTGTACCTACTGAAATAAATGAATATTTTAATCCACGTTCGGATTTTCCTGCCACAAGGTGCTGAAAATGGATTCCGTGCATATAACTTGCTCACTGTATCAAAAATGTTTGGCGATAAGTATACACATTTCTGGGGTATTTTGTTTGGAAGATATCTATCTACCTACTGAATTAAATTAATATTTGTTTTCAAAATCATGTTTATTTGACACCATAGAAATAATCATAATTGGAATAAAGCTGAGTGTGAACTGGCAAATCTCAGAATCTGCAGTTCGTTCAGGAATCTGTTTGAGTGGATCGTGCTGATCGTGATGTGCAGAAGATGACCCACTGGTGGAGGCAGATGCTGGACCTGACCTACCCCATGACATCAATGTTCTCTGGTCGGGACTTCAACGCGACGATCCAGCAGACGTTCGGCGACACTCAGGTGGAGGACCTGTGGCTGCCGTACTTCACCGTGACCACCGACATCACGGACAGCTGCATGCGCATACACACACATGGTGAGTCCCACACTTTCCTACCATTGGTTCATGTTGCTTGCAATGGGGCTAAGTGATTATAAGGCTGTTGAAGGTTGATTGAGCACTTTTGAAATAAACCTTTGAAAAATGTCACTACCGCTACATCTTAATGGGCACTGAGGGGGCATGTGCCCTGTAAAGTTGGTAACAAAGAAGGGAAACTACTTCAATGGCTTAGTGTTACATTTAAAGTGCAAGGTAAACATTTGTAAGTACTGAAATTATGTGTTTTGTATTCAGTTTTTTCAATGCATACCAGGTTAAGAATTAACAAATTTGTAAAACCAATTTATTTTCTAATAATTTTACATTTACTTGACCGATGCAAGAGTAAAGTGTTCAGACCCATGACAATGCTAATTTTACGTATGGCAGAATAATACACAATGTGCGCACAATCAGCTCTTAAGTAGGGCGTTCAAAAGTGCTCAGTTTACTGTGATCAGTCTGTAATTGAAAAATCACTTTGTACACTCACCATTGCAGCGCTATGTCGCCAAGAAAAACCCAGAGGATGACATTAAAAATGTGCACTGGAACAAGTCAAGACTATTTGTTGTCAACAGATAACTTAAAACATAAAAATAAATCCTCAAGGAATTCAGTTGAGCGTTCTACTAGACTAAATAGAAAAAGACTAGAAATATTCTAACAAGCGACAAAGGCAAGACAATTCATACAAATACACGCAGAAATCTCTTGGACGACCCAATGAATACAATTCGGATGAACGCTGTGGCGAAGACAAATATGCAAGCTCAAAGTGTGACGAGGACAGCACAGAACACAGTTTTCACGGCGAACAAGTAGAAGCATTTCAGGAACTGGCGTCTGTTCACATCTTCATGCAAACTGTCATCCTGCGTTATTCTTGGCGACATAGCTCTGCTGTGGTGTATGTCCGAAGTAATTTTTACTTCCCACTTTCCTCTAGCACAGTGTGTGCGTTATGAGTTGGCAAGCCATTGTGCTATGTTTCTGGTCACTACAACCGTNGTTGGCAAGCCATTGTTCTATGTTTCTGGTCACTACAACCGCTCATTTAAAATACTGGCAAGATCTTTACGGCTTTATCCGTAACTCTTTCCCAGGTCACCAAAAATGTGCTACCAAAACATTTTTTTTTTTTTTTTGCCATGTGTTTAAACAGGCTCAATTAGACCTCCAATCTTTAAAACATAAATAATTTTTATAATATGGTTTTTACCGTGTAATAAAAATGTAACTTGAATGTAAAATAGAACATTTAAAAATATGTTTTAACATGAACTATCACTTTCTTGATTTGTGTTATTATTCAGCTGTCAGGAAAAAAATTTCTTAACTTTGCTACAGCAGAATGGTCTGCGAAAGGATTAAATTACTTCAGGTGACAGCTTTGAAGCTCAATCCTTTTGTTTACGGACATTACAATCAAAAGTTATAATGTGATCCATTGTGTATTGCCTGTGGTCTGCTGCTGTATGGCCAGGTAGGTGCCTACACACATTTAGGGAATTTAGTAGTAAATTTGTGTCTCGGCTGGAGGAGTTAACTGGTTGAAATTTCAGTGTGTCCAAAAGCATTTTTTTAAAATATTTCTGGCATACAACTTTGAACTAAAAATCATACTTGCGTAGTTTAAAAAAAAAAAAAAAAAAGCAATTTTTTTTTTTTTCCAGTGGCCATGAAACTTATTTTTTTCAGAGTTTCAAATAAAGATACACAGCCTGAAGAGATAACAAAAACTTGCGGTATTAATTAAAATCTCATAGGCGTAACTTAGGCAGTCTGCCTAGTAACAAAACATATCCTTGAAGTTTCCATACTTGAATGCTCCCTGAACTGTGCAGCAAGCTTCTCTTAAACAGTCCTTGCAATTGTCTGTGTTGGCGACCATTGTCCTCGCTCCAAATATATTGACTTCTGAAAGATACAACGAGTAGATATGTTTATAAAACTACAGTCAACTCTCAAAACTACAACCTTTCACACTTCCCCGGGATAAGGGTAGTTATATTGAAGGGGTAATTACTGCAGTTCGTACAAATTCTGAGCTACTTCCAACTACTGTACACAGAAAATGTGTTAAATTTCTACTTGGGGCCTTTTTTTGCACATTTTTAGCTCCAAAATTACAGTCTATATTTGTTAGATACAGTGAAATTTTAATATTAAGAGTCATGGCTCCCATATAAGATCTAAGTTCTTGTAAGATCATTTTTTACTTATTTGGTTTGACTTTGACCCCCAAAATCTCAAATTGCATCTGCGTCAATTTATATATTGAAAATGCGTTGTTTTAATGAAATATTATTTATTTTAATATTTCAACATCATCTGAGAGAAGTATTCACACCTCTGATCAATACTGCTGTCACTAGTTCCTCTGCTTTTTGTATTCTTCCATGTTGATGGTCGTGTGCCGCTCTCACTTTCTCATCCCCTTTCACTCTCTCCTACCTCTTCCTTTCTTTGCTGTAAGCTGGTTTTTCACTTACCTACACAGTTAATTAATAATAGATGCTGCACGCACTTGGAGATCATACATACAAGACTCTAATTTATTTAGCAAGCATCTGCCTTTCGAAGTAATAATATTTCACTTGAAGTTTTGTTTTAGATGCAGAGGTGAACAAATACTGTAATTAGATTAGTTTATTTATAACCTCGTTAAAAATCACATCCTTGCACTTGCAATTAGTTACACAGCGCTCTGACTCTGTGCTTGTGTAATATTTAGCAACAATCCCTTCGAGGTTATCAGTTTATTCAGAAAACTTGTATCTGTTGAAGTAAGTGAATATTTCAATAACTCATTATCTTATTTTCCCACAAGAAGTAATTGAAAATGGTCTCGTGCTCTGTAAAACTTCATGTCAGCCAAGTCTTTGTAGATAGCGGCCATCTTGCTGATCTTGTCACATTGAGTGGTATTGTACGCGGTCTACCGTGTACAATACCATTTCCAATATCAGTAAAATTAAGGATTATTAATGGCTTGTAAAGTGTAAAGTTGTGTCCGTTGACATGTGTGTATTGCTATTTGTTTGATAAATCAGATTTCTGAATGCTGATACATTATTTAGTTGGCAGACAAAGCCTACCTCTCTGTTCCCCATAAGAGCCTGTATTATTCTAATGCGGTTTGTTGTGGTTTGGAAGAACTTGCCCTTCATCTTTGGTGAGGGTTTACTGTTTAACATTTTATTTGTACAGCACAAAGTTTCTCACCTCACCTATTGCCCTGAAAACCTTCATGAATAAAAAGACATTCAAATACTAGAGGGTGTTTGTTATCTATTTTTAGTTCTCCCCCATTCCTGAGTTGGCTAAGAGAATTGCAGCGGTTAGCAACCAAATTAAATGCAACAAAATTATTTTATTTTCCTCAATTTTTTTAACCAAATTTGTACACTTTTTCGCTAAAAATAAAAGGGTGGCTATTTTAAGAGGGTCATTATTCCCGATGTCGTAGTGTTCAGAGTTGGCTGTGTTAAGAAACACACTAAAGTTGGGTTGGGAGTTGACTGTATTAAAATGACAATGTAGTTCGTTACAAATCTAAGGATGGACAATTATTTGCAAACCTCTGCGAATGCAAAAATTCATCTGTGTCGGTTTTGCACTGTAGGCCTAAATTGCCCTAGATTAATATATTATAAATTTTGGAACAAAAATTTATATGTGCATACCCATGTACCAACACACAGATAATGGGAAGAAATATGCAGAGAAAAGTGAGGGGAAGAGACAAAGGGGAAAGCAGAGAAAGTGGGAGAAAGGAAGGAAAATGTGATGTAGAAAAGGGGACGTGAGGTAGAAATAAGGGTGGGGTAGGGGAAGGTGGGTGGGGAGCAATGTCGGAATGCAAGGGTGCGGGAAACGGGAGATTGCAGAGGAAATCAAGTAGTGACTCTGTCAGGAATCTAATTGGTGTGACATGAGCACTCTAGCCACTGCACCACCGTGGCCTCAGGGAAGGTTAGAGTAAGAGATGGGGGAGGGGTGGATGGGTGGAAGGGGAAGAGATTGTGGTGGCTTAGTATTATGGGGAGCACTACGGAAGTGGAGGCTCAACAATGCGGCTTGTGACATATCAAAGGTTTTTGCATCAAATTTGAATATTGTTTATTTCTTGATCAATCTGTTTAAAGTAAAATTTACACTGTACGTCTTTATAGCTCTCCATGGACTGTGATATTTTTTAATAGCGCACGCCAGTTATGGTGTTGGCGATACAAAACAAGCATTCATTCTTGCACCACCGCTTCATCATCAAACTCCACAATTTACTGTACAACAAAGAGTGAGGCATTCATGCTCAGCCTGCCTCAGTGTGTGGTACACATTGCGAAAGTATCTTCTCTACTAACCAACTGTTGCAATACGTAGTGCGAATAGTCGGCCTGCAGAAGTGCACATGGTTGTAGTAATGGAGCGCACTTTGTTTTCCACTTTGCCAACAGATGTTGTGCATAGTGACATTACCATGAATCATGACCAAAGTAATTGAAATTATCACCCAAGTAATTTCAATCTCAGCATCTTGGTTACCGTAACTTTACTCAAGTTATGGTATTAAATTGAGACGTTAAAATATGTATGGCCACAAGACTTTTGAAACTGCACGTATGTAGTAATATTTACTTACGGTGTGTAGAGAGAAACAAAATGGTATTTGATAAAACTTGAAAGCGCGTCAAATACTGTATTTGAGAAAGTTCGCAGTACTGTGGAAAGCATTTCTCAGATATGTAACCATAAATGTGAGCACGTTGTGTTTTCACATGACCTGCGTGGTTTCTGGAATAAGCAGTTTATAGAAACCAACCATTGTAATCAAAGTCTTCTCCATGTTGCTGCAACCTTTCGTAAGCGTTGGTTCGACGTTAGTGCAGGCTGATATCTTTATCTCAATTGTAAGAATTTCTCATTTAAAAAAATCAATATTAATGTGTGTTAAATATTCTTCTGTAGTACAGAACAGTTCTAGGAATTTTGCGAGTGGCACAGAATCCAACACACAGGAGAAAGCGTCCCTTACCCTCGTGAATTTGGGATTGACTTAAAAGTTTTGAACACTAACTATTTTTTCAGAGTCAGAAGCAAATATNCCCTCGTGAATTTGGGATTGACTTAAAAGTTTTGAACACTAACTATTTTTTCAGAGTCAGAAGTAAATATGAGATTCATATTAAAACATTTTGATGCTTCGCATACTCCTAGTGTAATAGACAACTAGCATTGCACATTAATAAAAGAAGAATACTTGAATTTTGCCTGAACTCACATTATGCATATCAAATAAATTCACCATCTCCTTTATTCAGTGCTCAAATTAGTTTTATTTCTTTCTTAGCCATCACTGTCACATTGAGTGCCCCTCTTTGGGCTTATTCGAAGAGTTAAGTTTGGAAATTTGGTTTGAATGTAGGTACTATAATGTGGAGAAAAACTGTGTTAAGATGTGAAAACCATTTGCAGGAGGAAGGCTCCGATAATTAAGGTTACTTATCACTTGGCGTTTCCATGTTGGTGCACCATAAATAATTTTGTTCGTACATTCTGTATAAACTGTTAAAGTTCTACGCCTAGCCTTCAAATTTTTCCTAGGCTATGTGAAACGTACGTAGGCTGTACCTTTTGAACTAGAGTAATTTCATGTGGCCGTGTATCTGAAATTTTTGAAGTGACGTGGGAGAGGGGAAAGTAATGATGGATTTATCAGCAAGTTACTGTAATTTAAAAGTTTGTGTAAGTTCATTAAGAAAAATTTTAGGGTCACAAAATATGATAATTAGTGTTGCGCAGGAACTGTCAATATTACGTTACTGGTACTCTTTAGTATGAATGTCAGTTCAAGTTGACTGCGGTCAGCTAGTGTGCTTACTGTGTTTGCAGCTGTTGCAAAGCGAAGAAATTGGTTTTTATTATAGTTTGTGTTAAGGTTAGACATATTGCTATATACCTTTCATTTGTTGTAAAACTGTAATATTAATGGTAATACCAAGAGTTTTTTTTTTCCGAAGTGTAATTTTATTTTAAATTGATGTATTTACAAATTATTTTATAATATTTTCGAGTCATTTTGTGGTTTTTACTTAATTTTGTTTCAGTGCAAGAATGTTCTGCTGTTAAGCATTTTCCGTAAAAGCTGTGAAAAATTTCAATTTTGAATATATGTACTGTGCACGAGTTAGGGGTTTTGCAGTCAACAGTTAGCATGTAAGAAATTTAAACATTTTCGTGTAACATGTCTTTTCTTTTACGTTGTGTTCTAGGTATACGTATTGTCACCCACATAGCAATTGCTTACCGTAATGTCATTAATTTTTCCAACCCAAAAAGATAAATGCTTGTGATTGGTTGCCTGTGGTTCTAAGTTATCTTTAAATATGTTATGTGCATTGTGTTAACAAGCAAGCCTGTGTGCATTGCATGGATCTTGAAAAAATTGAGTAACACAATTTGAAAGCTTTATACATTTAAATGGCATGTTAATGGACACTGCCTTGTCTACGTACTGTAGCATTTTGTTTCAGTGAGTGTTGCTGCCGACTCTTTCTCCTGCATTTGTTGTCTTAAGCTAGTTGTGTTGTTTGCCATCACTTCCTGAAAAGTGAACACTGTGACTGTGTCTGAGAGGGTTGCTTGCACATTTATATTGTGAAGATAGTAATTAACAGAAAATGGATTAGTTGTCTTTGCTCCATTTGCACAGTTTTTGTGGCTTGAATTTGTTTTTGGAAGTGCAGGAAAATGCAGGTTTCCTGGAACGCACCACACAGTCAGTTTAATACGTGCAAAGATATTGCCTATTGACTTCCTTGTTCAAATGGCATGGACATTCTGTACAATATCGTTGTCATTTTACTTATCTTTCCATTCCCTTTGGTTCTGTTCGTATTTACTTTTATTTCATACTCAAATTGTATTCTGGTCTGCTACTCAAAGAACTGAGAAAAAAAAGTTTGATAAAATTTTATTTAAAGAGCACTAAATACGAAAGTATTTTCGGAAACCTAAAGGGAACTAGAATTCTTTTATTTTCCTGGTTTATTACTTTGATATAGTAGCAAACAGTATGGTAGAGAAGTACAAACAGTGGCAACAAATCATTCAGCGATATAATTGATCCAACAAGCTGTTGCCTTAGCTGAAGTTTACAGCAATTTTGGTATCACTTATTTGAAAGGAGAATAATTTCAGACACTTTGATCACTTTGACACTTTTTCAATTCTAAGCTGCTCATTTTGTGCTAGTCGAAACCCAGTTTGTCATATGTCCGTTCCCGTCCTGTAATGGAGGAGAATCTCTAGCTTAGGCTCTTTTGCGGCGTGTGGGTTGTGGTGACTCGCAACATGGGGACTGGTGGAAAAAGACTCTCCCCTCGGAGCTAAGAAGCTCACGACTTCTTAAACAGGGATCGGTACGTTGTGCTGGGTTTGAAGTAGCTTGATGGCTGGCGGCTTCTTTCTTCAGGTGTGTATACTCGCTGCCAGCTGGCACCCTGCTCTTCAGCTCGGTGATGGAACGTAGGGCAAGGTGGCAACTCTGGCTTAGGCATGGACGGATGTGATGTAAACGTGGCCTACAAGTGGTATGGAGGACAAGAGTGAACCTTACCAAGCCGCAGCCTCTCTGGCACAGATGCCCGGGGACTGGACCACTTCCCAAATGAGAGCATCGCTCCACCTATCTTAATCAGGAAGAACCTGTTGGCAATCCCTGTTCTCCGTCCCAGTGGTGCCCAGAGAAGCAGCCACTATCGCTACTAGTCACAAGGGGGAGGGAGGCATCACTACACTCCAGTTTCCCCCGCCCTTGCATTCCAGCACTGCTTGATTCTCACCTCGCTTCACCTTTATCAGCTCTCAAGATCTCTATGTTATGAGCTGCCCAAATCTCTTCACTCCATTCCACCTTCTTGGTTGGTTGTAATTTTGCCCAGATGTGATACATGAAGTGTGGACACAGCTTTGAACATGTTTGTCAAATAGACACAAATATTCCCCTGACCTCAGCACACATTTATGTTTGTTGCTGATTTGCTTGTGGCCCATCTGTTTTTACACTTATCTGTTTACGTGTGTATGTGTCTGTGTGTGCCTCTGTGTGTGCTTGCGCACACACTTCCATACTTGCTTCCTGGATTGCTTTAGCTTTGCTTTAGTTGCTCTAACTGCACAATTCTAACAGCATGCTAAATATTAAGGAGGTTACTTTATAGCCAAATATAACAAACAAGTGCTGGTCACTTTTAACAAGTGTGATTTTTTTGTGTTTGTAAATGAAATTAGAGATCATAAGTAAACTGAATATTGTGTGTAGGGAAAATGAAACTGAGAATGGTGTGTTGTCTGTTGTGGAGATACCAGGAAAGGTTTCATGCATAATTTGAGTCCATGACAGTTTGTACCACTCTTGTAAGTTTAACATACACATATAACATTGGATTAAAAAAAACTTTCAAGTCATTTTGTTAAAGTGATGCGTGAAGGGCTGGAGCGTGTCGGCATCCACTAGGTTTTTATTCTGCATCAGGTCAGGCACACAGGTTCGGGATGCAGACCCCAGTGAGGCGCGGTCTGCAGGATCTGGCGCTTGGCCTTGACTGTTCCCTTGAATAGGGTAGGGAGGGTAGGCCGCCTACAAGGTACGAAGTCTAACTGTGCTAGACTAGGGTTTCGGCTGGGCAGCGTTGGCGGGGCCGCTGGCTTACCTCTGACGTGCCTTACTGCTGTGGGCTGAGCTCTCGTCTGTGAAGGTCCAGGTTGTCGTCTCCTGACCAGGCTGGGTGGCTCCGCAGGGTTGGGCAAGCGTCCGGCTGCAGTGGTACGGCGTCGTCGGCAGGTCTGACGCTCAGTACCAGGGGCAGGCCCAGGCGGAGGTACTGGACGACGGGATGAGCAGCTTCAAAGGTCTTAACCAAGGGGCCAAACAAATTAAGGGGGAGGACTCAACAGTTGACGGGCCGCTTGAGCTCATTCCCGGGGGGTTAAGTAGCTGTAGGCTGGAAAAGGTTTGTTAAGCAGTGACTGTTTCTCAGCGAGTACAGCAGTTGCACTTGTCGCTCCTCTTACTTCCCCTTCTATGGGGGAACAGCAGTTACTGGGAAAAAGTGCTAACAGTTCACGGCCGCACTGGGGAGGCAGGCAACAATACCCCTAGCTAAGTGTAGATCCCTCCTTGTCAGGCCTGGCACTCCTTCCGGCAGGTCTATGCACGGTGGATGGAGTGGGTGAACTGACAAGGGTGTGTGTGCATATTTTCTATTTAACTAAATAAAAGTTTTCTCTGCAGAGCTTTATTTAGGCATCAGGTTGTTATTCCCGGATGTCATAAACATATCACTAGCGGTTACACTGAAGGGCCTGGTGGATTGGCTGTGGTACGCGTCTACCTCTCCTACCTCCTTGCCTTGTGCCCTGACAAAGTCCGCAACTCTCTCTTCAAGAAAGATGGTGTAGTGTGTGTGTTGTCTACTGTCCCAGAGTCGGGGTGTTTTCTCTATTAATACTTCATGCACCTGGTAGCACCACTCAGAAACGGAAGGAATCCTTCCCTTAGGAATCGTTGCTGGATCATCTACAGGAAACAGTTCTGGGTACCGAGGGTGTATCCCTGGGCGCAGGGGATGCACTGCCGAGGGTTACTTCTCCTCCAGTTGGATTTGCGCCTGTTGGTGCCGCCGGGCCTCCTGGTCACACTGCCTCACTCGGTCTGTCTGTGTGGACAGGGTCCGTGGTTCGTTTCTCCTGCTGTCTAGAAGCTAATGGTAGGGCCAGGTCAGGCTGAGGCCTGAAGTCTGTCAGGTCATAGTAGGCTCTGGTGAAGTTCCCCGGGTTAGCAAGGTCACTCTTTGGGTGGGGTGTGTTCCCGGGCAATTAATGTGTGCACGAGCTCATCCCTGAAGTTCAGCCAGCATCTTGCCTGTCAGAGTGCATACTTGGTGTTTAACATCGAGAGTGATCTTCATTTACAGAGTATTCTCACCCCATTCTTCATTTATGGAATGAAAGAAAGTAGCCTTTCTGTGTTTGGAGGCAGGACATCAAAGCAAGGAGGTTTCATTATGCTTTTCTGGATGGTCTTGTGTTCAAAAGCGCCTGATGATTTGAATACCACGTATGCAACTGAAATCCAACTGTTTCTAAAACTACTAGTAGCTGAGTTTTGAAGCACTGCATTTCCTAGACTGCGACTGTCATCTACGAACACGTTGTGCAGAACTTGTGTAGCCAATGGGAACTCATCTCCTTTTTCAATTACCAATTGCGTAAGTATGTGCAGGGCTTGTTAAGGAGAGGATGCCAGTCCGTACGTCGACGTATTCAATTAATAAACGCTCCCTGGATCATTTGGTGCATCTCGCCAAAGTGTGCACTGATACCTCCAGTCAGCAGAATCAATTATGATCTGATAAAACATCTTGCGCACATCTGCCATAAGTGCCACAGGTGAGTTACTGAAATTCAGGACAGTTTCCAATAGAGCTGTGTTGATTCACAAAATTATGCCAATGTGCCATATCACAGATGTGCTGCCGATGTACGAAAAAGCTTTTTGCTTTTATGCAAGTTGAAGTGAGGTAACCATTATACTCAGACAATGGTATTGGTGAGTAATATAACAAGCCATGCAAGTTGAAGTGAGGTAACTATTATACTCAGACAATGGTATTGGTGAGTAATATAACAAGCCATGC